>MU106322.1:0-138276 GCA_012274485.2 Sinapis alba | reverse complement strand
TTTTTTTTTTTTTTTTTTTTTAAATTTTTTAAAAAAAAAAAAAAAAAAAAAAAAATTCAACCAATCGCGGGTCGCCACGTGTCGCAAATAGTGCAAGGACCGATCCTTATTTAGAGATTTTAAGGATCGAATCCTTAAGTTTTGGTGGGACCCACTAATTATTTAATTATTTTTCCGCTAAGGACTCCTCCTTAAGGACCCCCGTTGCGGGTGCTCTAAACCACACTGTTTATCTCTTATTTCCTCGTTAACTGACTGTTTAATGTTTTCTCTATATGATATGAGCAGACGGTGAACATAAAGGTTAAGATAGACTGTGACGGATGCGAACGTAAAATCAAGAACGCAGTTTCCTCCATGAAAGGTTTCTTCAATTTTTTCTTTCATATGAGATTTTCTACGTCATAATTCGTATTGCTTAGGGAGATTAATTAGTTGTGTGCTAAAAGTAAATGAACACTGACACGAAATTTCGCTTATATCACTTATAAGAAGTTTCCAAACTTTGACTCTCTAGCCAGGGTCGTCTGCAGTCTCGTATTATTTTCGAGTTCTGTTTAAAAAATATTAGTGATATATTTAACAACATAATAAAGTAGTTTTAAAAGTTTATATATTTATTTTATATATATCTGAAATCTCTTTTGAAAATATACTTTAAATTTAATAGGATGTCTAAAAATTTAAAATTTTATATTATAATTTATATATTTATATTTAAAAATTCTAATTTTTTTATATATTTTAACTCGGATCATATTCAACCGCTTCACTTGCACGTGTTGTTAGACGGTCTTGTCTCTAGCATAATAATTAGACAAACATGGCCTTACTAAATAATACATCGATCACCTTTTTTTCTTTTTTGAAGGAGCCAAATCTGTGGAAGTGAATAGAAAGATGCACAAAGTGACGGTGAGTGGTTACGTGGATCCTAAGAAAGTGTTGAAGAAAGTGCAGAGCACTGGGAAGAAGAAAGCTGAACTGTGGCCGTACGTCCCGTACACAATGGTGGCTTATCCGTACGCAGCTGGAGCTTACGACAAAAAGGCCCCACCCGGGTTTGTCAGGAAGTCAGAGCAGGCTCAGGCGCAGCCAGGAGGTACAGACGATCAGCTCATGTCCCTTTTCAGCGACGAGAACCCTAACGCCTGCACCATCATGTGAATAAGTTTAGTACGTGACGTTATAATTGGTGTAATAACGTTTATAAAGTTTATGTAATTATGTTGGAACCTTTTTTGTTAGTGTATAGTGCCAGAAGCAAAGAAATTTATAGTAATTGCTAATACTATATATATGTATTAGTTTTTTGTCAGCATGTCTGTATTAGTTTCATACTCTGCGTTTTACTTGAATAATATAGCGTGTTTATATTGTGGTACGGCATACAAGAAAATAAGATTATGTTTGAAGCATTCAATTGAGATTTACTTTATATAAGCCTACAGTTGTTTTACTAAAATAATATTAGGTGTTTAAATGGGATAAACCAAGCTGAAACAATGGTTAGTTGATATTATGTTCGGTTTTATTTGGATTACTAATATCTCAAAACTATAAAACGTTTACCTGAATCAGATTTGAACCCGCCGTTAATCGTTTGGTATGTGAAAGTCATTCATGGTGACATCCTTTCTTTTAATCCCAAAAGCTTCCGAGATTAAAGGATTGGCATGACTGTCAACATATATAATATAGTTATTTACAAATATAGCAATACGTAAAATGTATGTAAATATCAAAAGTATTTGAATAACTACATGTCTGTGTCCAAAAGAAAAAAAAAAGAATAACTACATGTCTACTGACTACTATCTTAGACCAATAATTTGTTGTGTTCACTTGAATTTTGCGGAGGCAGTGGTTGGTTAATGATAGAAAAGTTAAAGAGATTGATTCTATGACGCTGTGGAAATCCTAGGCAAGTAAAAAAGCTAGACAACAAACAAGTATATTCCATATATGCCCTTCTATGTCACAACTGTGACACGTGAAAGATCCGACGGTCAATATTTATTCTCGTGCATTATATTCTAAGACTATTATTAACTCTAGTTTCTTAACCGGAATTTTTAGCTTTGAATAAAAAATTGTTCTTAATTTTCATGAGTTAAGAGGTCGAGATTAATCATGTCCTTATATCTCTAAGTAATTAATGGGATTGTTCCTCGGTGGAAGTAGATATGTCGTCTTTGGCTAAGAAGATAATAAAGATAGCATTTGTTAGTCAGTCAAATGTTTGATTATACAAATCGAAAGTAGATAATTCAATATGCAAGTGCTTATCTTCCTATGTGGTCACTTTCTTGAAAAAAGTTTGGAACATAGCAAATTCTGCCGACCACCAGTAAGGGGACAAGTCTTGATGTAAATAAAACTCTTACATTAATTGTTTCTCCTTATAATATATTACGTGGTTGGTTAAGAAAAATATTAACTTATGCGATTAGTTAGTTAAAGCATTTTTCTTAAATATATATACCTTGCTACAAATGTATCACAGTAGCTATTAAATACTAGAGAATTGTGTGATTGATATCAGTAAACCTTGTGATTGATATCAATCTAATATGTGTATTTGCGAAGTTGACAAAAATTAGACATCTGTAAGTACCTCAGTAAGTTATATAGAGTTCGATTGAGCATCGAACACGTATGTTATTAACTAATAAATTACACCTAAGCAAATATGCTACATTATGGTGATAATTTGATTGTTTATTTGGTTTTTAGATTTTAGATTTTGATTTTTAGTTTTTTTTTTTAGATTTTAGATTTTGATTTTTGATTTTACTGTAGATTTATTTTTTTTAAAATATGACTCAATGATGATTTTAAATTTTAGTTTTTAGTTTTTGTTTTTAAATTAATAAAATTAAAATGTTATTAGTAGTAAAAAATTTATTCTGAAATAATAAAATATAAAATATTTTACCAAAACACACATAAAATATGTGTTATTAGTACTAAATTTTGTTTATTAATAATATTAAGATAAATAAAATAATTTTATTTTATAAAATATGATAAAAACATAAAATTTATGTAATATTATTAAATAAAAATTGAATTACAATGTAGTAAATGTAATACATTGAAAAATATGTTTTTTGAATATTAGTGTTTATGGCCATATCTAGATTTATATTTGTTAGATATTATCATATTGGTTATTTGATTATTCTGTAAATATTTGGTTCTTTTATATTTTATTTGTTATTTATCTAATTATTTTAATATGATTTATATGTTATTTTCCAATAAATGTGACATACCAAATCAATAAATAAAAAACTAAGTATATATATTATCAACAAAATATGTAGATTGGTTTATTCTGCAATTAAAATTTTAAAATTATGTTAATTTTATTACTTAATATAAGAATTCTTATATTTTTATATTATATTTTAGATGTAAAACATTTTAGTTAACTTTAGTTATTTGGAATATTTACTATTTTATCATTTAATATTTTCTTGTGAATTTGTTATTGTATTGATACATAATAATTATACAAATATTTTAATTAAAAAGTTCAAAACCTAACGTGGATATTGAGAAAAACAAGAAAATATGATTTTTGGTTTTTGTTTGAAAATAGGTAGTTAACAACAAAAAATAGCTTTCATATATTTTAAGAAATCTATTTTTATCAAAATCTTGATTGGTAAAAAATTGAATTTAAAAAAAAAATCAAAAATCAAAAATTGTTTGAAAAACCACAAACAATCAATTTCTATATTTTTGATGTTGTCAACCAGAACTAAAGATATACCCTCTGACCCCCAAAAAAACCCGAAAATATGATAATACGATCAGATAGCATTTAAGTAGATATTGTCGGGTTATGACATGACTAGTTTATTAACGACCCCAACATTTTCTTGAATGTTATGGCATGTGATTATGATATACATGTAGACAAAACAAATGTGCAGAAAAATATACAGCAAACGCGTGGCGTATAAGATAGCTAGAGATCGAATTAAGACTTGGAAACTGGGAGTCGACGTTTCGATGATACTGATAGGATATTTCGACCAGGTAAGGCCCAGGGTTTAGGAGCTATTCTGTTCTATTGTTGCAACGTGTACGGTGTCTGGGACATGAACAGCTAGATTATTCGACTTAAACACTAATCAAGGCGGGGATATATATATGAATTTCCACCGGAAACAGATTTATATAATATTGAAATGTTGGCTATGGATCTAACAAAATCATGTGATCAATCCCCCAATATTAACCATATTAATTAGGAATTTATATATTTCGTGAAAGGAACATATATTGGACAACTGGATGTAGAAACTTTTAAATTTAGATGGTTCTGTCACATATAGTTTTGATACATGAGTGTTTTATAGTATCTGCTTTGTTTTTGTTATGCATAGTTTACAAAATTTTGTGGATTTTGATTTCAAGTTTCTTGGGGAAAAAACAAGATGTTGATCTATATGCTGGTCATATGTATTGTTATTGATATGTATATAAAGTTTACAAAAGAAACATTTAAAATATAACGTAATCCTCATATGTATAGTTGGTAAATTCACATTAGATCAAGTAGAAAATCCGTCGAGAGGTAACAAGTTACATCCCATACTTTGGTTTATATGAAGGTAGGATAAAATATGAAGTGGATTCAAAAGACCAACACTGAGCAGACATTCATTCATTTTTTGGCCCAGTATCGGCCTAGGCCTTTTTTCTCGGCCACATCCTATCTAAAGGCCCGAAGTTTAAGACATGTCGCAAGGTCGTAGTACTTTTAAACCAAACAATAAATGTCATGTACTTTTTTCTCTAAAACCAAAACAAAATAGTTACAAATTCATGAAACAGTGGAGAAAATAGAAAAATAAAGAAGAAGAAGAAGAAGAAGAAGAAGAAGATGTTGCACGCGCGAACTAAATAAAGAGTATAACTAAAAGGTAGAGAAAAAGGTTGGGGAAAGAGAGGGAGAAGCTCGAGAAGAGTGTGGGAGAAGGCAAACCCCAAAAACACTGACTAGACACAGACCGTTGGGCCCGACTCTTCATGCATGCATGCACTCTTCTGACATCTTTCTTATTCTCTCTATAAATATATTAAATATATGTACATTTTTCAAACTTCATTGAGAGTATTTATTATAGTTTATAAATACTTGGACGTACTAGAATTATAGGTATATATTTGTCTTATAATAATGAGAACGTTCAATTCAAAAGAATTCTTAATTTTTCTAGTGCTTCAATATGTTTTATTTGAATACAATTTAAACTCTCCAATACTCAGACATTTAATGTGGGAAATGGTCAGGTCACTGTTTTTACTTTTAGCTGTCAGTCTCCCTCACTCACTCACTCAACATTGTTTCAGATTTTAGAGCAAAAAGTCTCTAAACCCAAAGTTTCCACTCAATTGCTTACCATCAAAACTTGAGCTTCTTCTTTTCAAAGCTTCAAAGTTTGTAAAATCAAACACCTTTTTCTCTCCAGCATCCTCTTTTACTCACTTCTTTCTCTTCTTCTTTCTCCTCAAGCCATGACTAAAGATGAAGACTTTAAGCTCTTAAAGATTCAGGTACTTAACACTTTTTTTTCTTTCTTTTATTGGATTAAGCTTACATTTTGTTAACAGATAATATATGTTTTAATGAAACCACAGACTTATTCCCTCAGAGTCAGTATCCATTGTGAAGGGTGTAACAAGAAAGTCAAGAAACTTCTTCAGAGGATTGAAGGTTTCTTCTATTTCCAACATGCATAACATTTCTGCTTTCCTTAACTTGTCTCCTTGATGGGTACATTGTCTGTTTTTCTTTACGATAAACAGGAGTTTACCACGTAAAGGTAGAAGCAGAGCATCAAAAGGTAACTGTCTCAGGCTCTGTTGACTCGACCACACTCATCAACAAACTCCTGAAAGCCGGCAAACACGCCGAGCTTTGGTCTCCAAGCCCAAACACCAACCCTAACCAGCCTCAGAAGCCCAAGACTGATGACGTTATCAAGAACACTCAAAAGGGTCAAAAGCAAGGCACGGCGAAAAGTGGTCTTGAAACCTTCAAGCCTAAGAACAACCCCAAAGGTGCGGCTTGTGTCAAGGAGGAAGAAGATGAAGACGCCGGCGAGGAACAAGACGGAGAGGTCCAGTTACCGAAACCGGTGAACCAGCAGCAACAAACCGTCAAGAAAAACAGTGGAGGAGGGCAGATGAACAATGGGAACAACGGAGTCAACGCATCAAAGAAAGTCAACCAAAAACAGAACATCCAAAACCAGAACAACACTCAAGCAATGGCTGCTGCAATGAGGATGAGAAACTCCTCAAAAGTGAACTCCAATGTAGAAAACAACGAGATTGGGGCTCTAATGGNCTCCAATACTCAGACATTTAATGTGGGAAATGGTCAGGTCACTGTTTTTACTTTTAGCTGTCAGTCTCCCTCACTCACTCACTCAACATTGTTTCAGATTTTAGAGCAAAAAGTCTCTAAACCCAAAGCTTCCACTCAATTGCCTACCATCAAAACTTGAGCTTCTTCTTTTCAAAGTTTGTAAAATCAAACATCTTTTTCTCTCCACCATCCTCTTTACTCACTTCTTTTTCTTCTTCTCCTCAAGCCATGACTAAAGATGAAGACTTTAAGCTCTTAAAGATTCAGGTACTTTACACCTTTTATTTCTTTCTTTTATTGGATTAAGCTTACATTTTGTTAACAGATAATATACGTTTTAATGAAACCACAGACTTATTCCCTCAGAGTCAGTATCCATTGTGAAGGGTGTAACAAGAAAGTCAAGAAACTTCTTCAGAGGATTGAAGGTTTCTTCTATTTCCAACATGCATAACATTTCTGCTTTCCTTAACTTGTCTCCCTGATGGGTACATTGTCTGTTTTTCTTTACGATAAACAGGAGTTTACCACGTAAAGGTAGAAGCAGAGCACCAAAAGGTAACTGTCTCAGGCTCTGTTGACTCGACCACACTCATCAACAAACTCCTGAAAGCCGGCAAACACGCCGAGCTTTGGTCTCCAAGCCCAAACACCAACCCTAACCAGCCTCAGAAGCCCAAGACTGATGACGTTATCAAGAACACTCAAAAGGGTCAAAAGCAAGGCACGGCGAAAAGTGGTCTTGAAACCTTCAAGCCTAAGAACAACCCCAAAGGTGCGGCTTGTGTCAAGGAGGAAGAAGATGAAGACGCCGGCGAGGAACAAGACGGAGAGGTCCAGTTACCGAAACCGGTGAACCAGCAGCAACAAACCGTCAAGAAAAACAGTGGAGGAGGGCAGATGAACAATGGGAACAACGGAGTCAACGCATCAAAGAAAGTCAACCAAAAACAGAACATCCAAAACCAGAACAACACTCAAGCAATGGCTGCTGCAATGAGGATGAGAAACTCCTCAAAAGTGAACTCCAATGTAGAAAACAACGAGATTGGGGCTCTAATGGGCCTAGCTGGATTTAACGGCGCAGCAACAAACGCCGCCGTGAATCCCCAAAACGGTATTCAACAACTTCAAGCACCTCCGTTAAACAACATCAACAGCGTCACTAATCACAACGGTAATGGAGGAGGAGGCATGATGATGAACATGAACGGATACAACAATCACCATGCAATGAACATGCAGAATAGGCCATTGATGCATCATCATCAGCCTCAACAGATGATGTACCAACGACCAGCTTTTGTTCCACCTTCAAGCAATGGGTATTACTACAACTACACCCCAAGTCCTTACACTTATTATCCTTATTACCCTTACCCACCTGAGCAGCACCAGCATATTAGTCATTCATCTGCAACAAACATGTCTAGTGATGAAGACACTAGCAATAACAGCAGCTGTAACGTCATGTAAGTGTTGTTGCTTGCCAAGGAAGGTATCTTTCTACTTATGGGAGTAAGTCTAAAAGGGTTTATGTAATCTTTTATTTTGTTAAGGGCTTATGTGATATGTTTCTAGTGTTAATTATTTCCCTTTTTTATCAACTAGTTTTTTTTTTTTTTTGCGTTTGTGTCATGTAAGCCATTTTGGATTGATATGAAGTGTGTTTGTATAACGTTTTGATTGTTAGTGTTTTGACTCACGATGTTTTGCGTGAGTGTCTTGGCTTTTATTATGGCTACTGTAGTGAGTGACGTTCATGAAATGCGTTTGGTGCGTTGCCACCGTTTGTAGAGGAGCGTTTAGAGCGGTTGATTTTGTCAGAACGTGGTTTGTGTGTATCCCCTCGGAAAAGATATTCTCTCTATCTACTCAAAAGTGATTCCACCTGCTGGCTGATTCTCGGTAGGTATCTCGTTATACGGGTCACCTAATTTATTTAATGCAACATTTAATTCGTTTTTTTTTAAAGTTGGACTAGTGAAGTTATTGTCTGAGCCAAGTCATGCATCAATCAAGTCTTAAAATTCTGCATTTACAAGATTTTTTGGAGACTGAAAATCCAAAACAATTTGAGAAATTGGGCTTCCTGAATTTCTCATAATTTATGGGCCTTTGAAAAGTAGCCCAACTTGGTTTCCACAATGTAAAAATAAAAAACAGAAACCTATTCTAAAATTCTCGATAACCACACAGATTCTTCCTAAACCAGGTGACAAAAACATGCAAACAAAATCGCAAAGCATGGTCTGTTTATTTTTGTGATGGAATGGGGAGAAGATTTTCTCATTTATTTACGCTTGAGCTGTATCCTAAGCTTTAGGTTTTGAATTTTTTTTGGTTTTCATCAATCTAGGCTACTGCACTCACCACATTTTGTTCACTAACCGTACAGACTTTTGGTATGGCCCTGGCTATTCGCTATATCACTATACCAAACGCAGGAATGAGTGGTTGTGTGTGTTTACGCCTTGATCGTTTGTGTTTACGGGTGGGTGGGTTTAGTGTATATCTTGTTTTTCTTGTTCAAATTGGTTAGACATAACAAACTTAGTCATTTTAATTTTCCATAAAAGCTCACTTCTATTCACATCCACAACATCCATTGAACCAGTCAACCAAATATGCTTCTGGCCCATCTGGATCCACGAGTGAATAGAATAAAGAAAATTTTTTTTAAAAAAATAGCAAATGGTAGAACCTAATGTTTGTGCGTTGAACTAATTGATTCCTTAATTACGACGACCATCTAAGACTTTATTCTACACACCGAATAGTCATCTTTGAATGGGCCAATCCCTTTTCGTGACAAGTCGATATATCTCCTTTATATGAAATCAACTCCATATACGTAATGGAGATATGATTTTGTCCGAAAATCCCTAAATTATATGGTCCATTTTCTATTAGAAAAAGTAAACATAATTTAAAATAGTATTAACCAGAGAATTCTCATTAATACTTCGATATTTGATATGTTTTAGACTTTTAGTTATAATTTCTCACAAAATGTTTTTTAAATCATACTACACAATAACTAATACTACCAATATATATATATATTGTATCTGTTCGAAATAATATGCCTAATCGATATATGAAAAAAACAATAGTTATAATTTCTCACAAAATGGTTTTTAAGTCATACAAGAGCCTACAAGTCTACAACAAGAAGTAACAAATGAATATTTGCTAGGTGCAATAACTTTACTTGATGTTCGGTCCTTTTGCATACTTATGATAATATTAGAATGTGGTTTGTGCATAATTGTGGATTACCAAATGGACACTTAGATGAAATGAATAATTGACCAAAGGAATTAGGATAGTGGACCCCTCTCAAATTCCTTTCACACTTGAGCTCCTACCTTTTGTGACACGAGCCGTGACATGTTTGCCTTTATTTTCTTATCATCTGATTTTGTCTTCTGAATTTTCAAAGTCATGGACGACCTGCTTTTCTGCTTGTGTTATTAGTTTCTTTATAAAATTATTTAACAAGATCATTTCATGAGTTCGAACGACCCGCATCAAAGATTTTAAGTAACTGCAGAATGCAGATTCATGTTCAATCAGCAAGCAACTACTATATAATCTTATGAGAACAATACGAAAAATGGATATAGTATTATGGGGACTTCAGCCAAAAAAAATGTTAACTTAAGTCCTCTGAGCATAAATATGTGTATGGACAATTTTGTGTAAATTACATTTTCATGATGAAACCTAATTTTCAAACACGTTTTGGGATAGTCTAGTTTCTAGATAGATAGATAAAACAAACAGAAATAGTATAAAGTTTTCGAACATGTATTTTCCGGTTCCTTGATGTAATTAGGTGCTTTGCTTGCTAACACCTCTGGGATACTATAACTTTTGTATTCATTAAAAAATGAGAAACTAACCACAAAAATGTGATCGGGTGGTTGAGACGTCTCATAAAGATTCTAAGGGTCGTGGGTTTAAAATTTCTCTTCCAAATTATCCATTCTTGTGGTTAAGCGATATAGAGATCTAATTCCCCTTACGAGCAACTGGATCTGGCTGACGCCGGTGGTCAGACCCCTCAAAAATAGTCAATTGGGTCTCAACCCGCTAGATACCCTCGGTCCATAAAAAAACGAGAAACTTTAGTGTACCATTGTTTCATTAATTTATAAGGTTTACGATATTTTAAGCAAGCAATAATCTGAGCTATGTTTGCCACGTCATGAGCTAAATGATGTTTGCTTATACTTATTGCTACTTTTTGCATGTTCTCATCACTGTTCGCTCGCTTTCTATGCTCCTATAACAATGCCAATCCTCATGCCATTGTATTTGTAATTATATATACGTCGCCTACTAGCTTTTTCACCTGTGAACCCCACACGAACATGAATATCAGTGTTATAAAATAAAATTTATTTATTTTAAAATCACAATCTGATTTCTTATGACCTGATTGCTAATTGCTAACCGACAACCAAATTAAAGAGTTTAAGATCTATCGTCGATTAAAAGACTCATAGTTATAGTACTTACTAGTCAATCTAACTACCAACCTCGAAGAGCATGCAAAGCAATAAAGACGAATCTTCGAGTTAGGCTCTCATTTGTCTTTAAGCTTCTTTTTATATCTCATTAGTAATGAAGCTTTGTTTATTAGATTCAAGTTTCGTTACGAGAAATTTCTTTAGATAGTCACTTTTAGTTTGTTCTTCACAAAAATAGTTATTAAGGAAGAAAATGACCAAAATATGTTTTTTTAGAAGTTAATTTTTTTATTTATATGCATTTATACCCTTAGGGTTAACTAATTTAGACTTTAGGGTTTAGAGTTAAGGGGTGGGTTTTGGGGTAAGGTTTCAAATTTTTTTTTTAAAAATGAAAATTTCAAAAAAAAATGCTATTTTGGTCATTTTATTTTTTTAGGGCTATTTTTGTGACAAAAACTTAAAAATAATTATTTAAAAGAATTGCCCTTTCGTTAAATGCATACTTCTAAAGACTGAAGAGTGTGAAATGAAATCTCATAAGAGAATATAAAGACAAACAAGAAAACCCAAAATAAACATATTGAAAAGAAGGGTTATTGAAAAGAATAATTAAAAAGGCAAATGCCATCTGCACATCATGCAAAAAAGTTACACAAAACTAGATTGATTGTAGTATAAAATGTAAAGATCGTATACTGTTTAATAAGACTCAGGGGTGTGAACCAAAGCCCACCACGTTCTCTCAAATACACACACTCCTATATATATATCTGTCTAATCTAATGATCAAAAGCTTAACTTCTCTGTCTCGAAGTTTAATAATTCACTAACACAAACACACACACAATTCACTTGATCAGTTGTCAGAAATGGAATCTATGCTGTGTCGGAGGAGGATGAACATAGCTATGGTGCTAATAATAACGTTGACGTGGTTCGGTGGCATTTGCGGGGAGTTCGAGGAACAACTATTCGAAGTTGGGAAGCTAAAGATGTTCGTTGATGAGCTCCCAGATATGCCGAGGCTTCATAGCTTTCACTCTGTTCATGGCGTCCGCAAACCCATTTCTCTTCAAATCGGCATGTTCTACACCAAATGGGTATTCTTCTTTTTTCTCATTCACTAGTCGTTTAATCTCCATAGTAGAATAATCGAATTAGATTCTTCTGGATTGGTGGTAGAATCATCTTAGTTCACTTGTTTACGGCTAGTCGTTGATAAAATGATAAATATTCGTTTACGTGTATACTCTTGTCCTCAATTATTATCTCTCTTCATACCTCTTTTTGTAATAAAAATGACATAATGAGCGTCGACCTACTTCTCACATAAGCCCGAAACTATGCATGTATTTTTATTTGCTCAAAATATTTATCTTTCAACAAAAATTGAGTAACTTAAAAAATTAAATTAAATAAAATCTATAAACGAATAATGTTAAATTTTTTATTTTTTATTAATTTATAGAAAATTAAAAGAATTTTATGTTTATGTATTTTAAAGTAGTTTTTATGTAAAAATAAAAAGAACACTTGATTTTACAATATATTTATTGATTAAATTTTATTAATAAAATATTTGTGTTGTTTATTTAATATATAAAAATATATACTGTAATGTAAATGTTTTTAAACATAAAATTATAAAGCATCAATATATTTAGATATATTAAAAAAACTAAAGATAAATTTAATCGTGAGTAAAAATTTAATTTATACAATATATTTATTTATATTTATATAAACTTTGTATATATTAATTAATAATTTATGTTTATTTTATAATAATATATTTTATAATGTTTTCAAAATTATTATTTTATTATTTTATCAAATTGTTTCATATTTGCACTGGCCAAATTTAAAATTAATGAAATTTATAATTCTTTTACTGTTAATCATATATCTATTATTTTGCTATGAGAAAAACGTAATTTGATATCTAACTAAAAACAATTAAAGGCACTACGTAAATGGTTTTAAATTTAATATTTTTTATGAATACAGAAATTCCACAGAGATTTGCCTCCGACTCCTGTATTTGCATACGGTACATCACGAAGAAGTGCAACAGTTCCTGGTCCCACGATCGAAGCCGTCTATGGAGTAGACACATACGTGACATGGCGAAACCACCTCCCTTCATCTCACATCCTCCCTCTGGACCTCACAATCTCCCCGGCGTCCCCAAAACACGGCGGAATCCCCACGGTGGTTCACTTACACGGCGGAATCCACGAGCCATCAAGCGATGGAAACGCTGACGCATGGTTCACTTCCGGTTTCAGAGAAACAGGACCGAAATGGACCAAAACGACTGTGCATTACGAGAACATGCAACAGCCTGGTAACATGTGGTACCACGACCACGCCATGGGTTTGACCCGAGTCAACCTTCTCGCTGGTTTGGTAGGCGCATACATTCTCCGCCATGACACCGTCGAAGCTCCTCTCCGGCTACCTACCGGCGAGGAGTTTGACCGGCCGTTGATCGTTTTCGACCGTAGCTTCCGTACGGACGGTTCCATTTACATGAACGCCACCGGGAACAACCCGTCGATACATCCGCAATGGCAACCGGAGTACTTCGGCGACGCGATCATCGTGAACGGAAAAGCGTGGCCGAGATTATCCGTCCGGCGCCGGAGATACAGGTTCCGCATCATAAACGCAAGCAACGCTAGGTTTTTCAGGTTCTTTTTCTCCAACGGTCTAGACTTCGTCGTGGTTGGTTCCGACTCGGCGTATTTGTCTAAACCGGTCACGACCAAGTCTGTTCTCTTGTCTCCGTCGGAAATAGTTGATGTTGTCGTTGACTTTTCAAAGTCACCGTCGCGTACGGCGGTTCTCGCCAACGACGCACCGTATCCTTACCCTGGTGGTGATCCTGTTAACGAAGAAAGTGGCAAGGTTATGAAATTTATAGTCAACGATGAGTATGAGGGTGACACGTGGACTATTCCGAAGAAGCTCATTAATTATCCGTCAGCTGACGTGTCAAACGCTGTGCTGACTCGGTACATATCTATGTACGAATATGTTAGTGACTCGGATGAGCCCACTCATTTGTACGTCAACGGCTTGCCCTACGATGCTCCGGTGACGGAAACTCCAAAATCAGGAACCACCGAGGTACTACTGATGAACTCATTTCCCCCTTTTTTAAAAAATGTTTGTATAAAATTAGTTCACAGAATAGAATGGTAGATTCTTTCAAATAACCATTTTAAATTTTTGTTACTAAAATAACTTTTTAAAATTTTTGTTACCACAATAACTCTAAAAAAATAATTAAAATAATTTTTAAAAAATTTATTTATTAGTTTTTATTTTTTTTAATTTAAAAACTTTATCCATTAACTATAAATCTTATAAATCTTAAGTATAAATTAATTAAATTTATAAGTATAATTATATATTAAATTCTTTAATAAAACATTTTGATCATTTTTTCATAAAATATTTTTATGAAAATAAACTAAAAATGTTATCTTAGAAAATTTCTCAAATAAAATTTAATAATTTATTAAGTAATAATAATAAGTTATAAACTTCAAAATTTAATTTAACTTACTGAATTATCATTAGATTAATATTGTTAAAAACCAATAATTATAGAAACATAGAGTGTAATTAATAGTCCTATTTGTAAGATTAATAGTCTTTTAATTATAACAATCAATTATGAAACTCAAGGTGTGGGAAGTGATTAACTTGACGGAGGATAACCATCCGTTACATATACATCTCGGACTGTTTAAAGTGGTGGAGCAAACGGCGTTACTAGCGGCGGGACTGGAGGAGTTCAAGGAGTGTATGACGAAACACAATGACGCCGTCAAGTGCAAGATTAGCAAATACGCACGTGGGAAAAAGACGATGGTGACGGCGCACGAGAGGGGTTGGAAGAACGTGTTCAAGATGATGCCGGGACATGTTACGAGGATACTGGTTCGGTTTGCTTATATCCACAGTAACGCATCTTACCCGTTCGACCCGACTCAAGAACCCGGTTACGTCTACCATTGTCACGTAAGTAGAAGTAATTGAATTTGATAAGCGCTATTACGAAAGTGGTTTTAAAAAACAACACAATGTTTTTGCATTGCAGATATTGGACCATGAAGACAATATGATGATGAGGCCGCTTAAGGTGATCAACTGATATATGTGAATGGTCTCCACAAGGTTTTTGATGGTGAGATATAACTCTTCAAAAGGTACAAACAAATCATACATGATATGGGGCTAAATAATAAAAAAGAACCCATTGATAATGTAAAATAATGTTTAACTAATCCTTTTGTAATAAGCTTTCTTTGAGGCAACAACAACTCTGTAAACTATAGTATATATATAAAACTCTAAACTTCTCACGTCGATAAACTAGAATTTTCTCAAGGTTTAATTCGATAATATATAAACTATAAATATGGACTATGGAGATTTAAACTTTATACGGTCACCTTAGACCATGATTAACCCTAAAACCCCATTTGGGGTTCTAATTTTTTTTTGTTTTTTTTTAATTTTTTTTAATTTATTTTTTTTAATTTGATTTTAATTTTTTTTTTTAAAAAACAAACGAACCAATCGCGGGTCGCCACGTGTCAGTGGGACCCGCAAACAGTGCAAGAAACTCTTAAGAACCGGTTCTTATTTAAGAGTTTTAAGAACTAGTTCTTACACTGTTCATGGGACCCATCCCCTAAGAACCTCTCTAAGAACCCCCATTAATCATGCTCTTAGAACTTCAATGGCATATGAGATATAAAAGTCCAAAGTACGAAAGACTAAACTGAAAATAGATTTAAAAGCCTAAACTAAAAAAACAAATTCAAAAGCCCAAGTTATAACGCATCAATATTCAGAAGTCAGAACCATGATCTCAGGTTATGTACGACCTAAAACAAAATCAACTTGAAATCAACACGTCTCTTTAGCACAGAAACTTATACATATTGATATTCTACAGTAGATAAACTAAAATATTAAATATAGAGAGGACATGATGATGTACGAGTTGGCAAGTAGGATTGTAGGGTCTATTGCAAGTGGTTCACCGTGCTTCATGGATTATCTATGTGCTGGAGCAGACACAACGCATTCTTATGTGTCGAACCTAGATATTTCCAGCTTCATTAAATATTTCTCGTTGTCATTTGTCGATTATTGATTATTTTTGTGTCTTTGATAGCTTATGGGACATGAGTTTGTTATTGCATTTAATATGGTCTGTCATCAGGGAGAGGAAGTGATCATGGATTCTTCCCGAACTGCTTGATGAGTGACTCGTTGTTGTTTCAAGGGACTGTACATATTTGTACGAAGTTGAGTACTATGTATATAGTCATAGTGTGTTTTATGCTTAATTCTCGTAACTGCATCAAATTCTGTAAATGATAACCAACATCATTCTATCAAAAAATTTAACAATCCAATTGCATTAATATTTTTCCAATTCTTATATATGTGAATTTTGTAGTATAATGTACTTTTTAAGCATCCAAAACTCCATATTTTTTAGTATAGTGTACTTGAGAGTTTTGTTTCCAAATTTTTCTTATTAACACATAAGCGATAAAGTAGATTATGCAAAAGTTTTTTTTTGCATCAATTGTAGAACGTTCCCTGGTATTAGATCTAGAAAGTAACTAAACCTTAATAGAAAGTACTTGTATAGTCCAGGACTATATCAATTAGTTGTAGTAACAAATATCTTAAAATTATATAGGACTAATGTGGTACTGGTTTTAAGGTAAACATAGATTGAAGATGAAATAATAATATACCAGATGATGTATCTCAGTCATTTATTCGTTTAAACTAGTGTTGTCTATATATATATATACCACCATTCATGTAATGACTTGAATATTTCACGTTGTTAACAAGAAATATATAACAAATAAAAACAGAGATTCAACAGTAGTGATTAGAGTTCAAACCAACATTGCTAAAAAAGTCGTGACACCCGATTTGACCTGTCCCCAAATCCTTATTTATAATGAGTAATGAGAAACAATTATGAATGGTGTTGCTGGCGTGCGATAAACTCTTGAACATGATCAAAGTTTCATGGAATGCCAAAACCATTAAGATCGAATCCGTTTGGAAACAAATCAAAGCGAGATAACAAAGTTGATCATGAATCTATTTTTAAATTACTTATTTATTATTTTTTTGTTCAAAAAATTACTTATTCTTAAATTTACATATTTTATACGAATATAGAGATACATTTCTAAAAAAAGGAATTGAATTAGAATACAAATAATCTCTAAAAGGATACATACAAATCAATGATCAATAAACGATAATCTTTTAATATTGCATAATGGCTTCCGGCCAGAACAAACAGTTAACTAATTTGTGACATATTCAAGGTCCATGTATTTATTAGATTGACCCATTCTCTTTATATATTATTAAAAGCCATTAGAATTTATATAAATAAAAGTACAGATGATAATATAAAGTTGGCTTTACAACGAAGCATGGAAAGAAAATGTAATGGTGCTCGATCACTCTTATGTATAATTAAAGCGTGTGGTTCATTTACATTATATGTTTTGGTTGCATTACAAACCATAATATTCCATAGCCAACTGTATCCTCCTCCTTGTCGTCTTCTTCTCCTACATCTCCCACCGCCAATCTCGCTTTCTTTAATTCCTTTTCCAACATTTATTTATCTACTGATCATTTCTTTCACAATAATAAATAGAGTTTTTGCATTGAACAATGATGAGAATATCAATAAATAAGAAAATAACAAAGCAAGTTATTATCCAAAAGAGTGAATGTGGAAAAAGCTGGACGCTTTTATCATTCTTATCTACTTGACATTAATATTTTAAAAATAAATAGTTATCTAAAATACATTCAATAAAATAAAGCTCCAATTTTTTTTATAATCTAAATTTTTAACCTGATAGTTCTAATACAAATTTTAACTGTCATTTCAACGTTATCATCTAACTAAATTTGATTTAAGCTGAACAAAATATGTAATAAGAATGTGTGGAATGACTCATATAACTAAATTTGATTAAAAGTTATTTTAGAATAAATGGGAAGAAAGCATTTTTTTTGGTTAAACATTGAGCAAACAATGTAGAAGAATGAGTAATATGAGTGGAATACTTCATTTTATTTTAATTTATTTATTATCCTAACTACTCTTATTCCATTCCTTTTTATATTATTTATTTCCAATTCATTTTTATTCAGCATTTTGTATTTTCTATAAACAAATGGTTTCCAGTTAGATACAATTTATCGTTTAACGAAAGAGAATAAAAGATTGGACTTAGACGTAGGCCCAGCAAAAACGGTGCCGTAACAGCGACATCTCTCCTTGACAAATGGTTGCATTGATACATAAGAGCGACGTGAGTCGCTTCTCCGAGTAGAGAGCGAATCCCCGAATTGATTATTCTTATTATTATTTTTTATTTATTTTCCGTTAGACGGAGGCTTAACGGCGTAATGGCCGGAATAAACGTCTCACCCGCCACTCTCCTCGAACTTATCGCGGAGATTGCTGAGATTCCAATTAACGCCGGCGTGTTCAAGAAGGATTGCGCGGATCTCATCCGGCGAGTCTGTCTCTTGACGCATTTGGTAGAGGAGATCAGAGACTCCAAGCCGCCGGTCGATTCCGCCGCTGCGTCTTCGTCGGAGAATGATTGGTGGTCTGATCTCGTGGTGGGACTTCAAGCCGCTAAGCGTCTTCTCTCCTCCGCCACTCGATTCCAAGCTCGCGATTCCTCTGTAAGCATAGTTAACGATTCACATTTAATCGTTCGTAGATGTAGATTACCGGTTTAGTCTCGGTTAAAATTAAATTTAAATAACTGATTGTACCGTGGTTATCTCTGGTTTGGCTAAAATGTTGGTTTTATTTGGTTTAAAAAGGATGGTGCTGTGAAGAGAATCTCTTTCCAGCTACAATGCATTACATGGAGGCTGGAGAAAGCGTTAAGCAATCTACCTTACGATCTCTATGACATCTCTGACGAAGTTGGAGAACAGGTGAATAAACATTTCATTGTAAGAAATGATTTTGCTAGTGATTGTGGAGTGCTTAAAGGTTGTTTTTGTGTCTGTGTATCAATCAGGTTGAGCTAGCGAGATCGCAGCTGAGAAGAGCTATGCAGAGATATGGTTCATTGAATTCAAACAAGTTCTCGAGTGGCTTGTCTGAGCCGATGGAGAGAGATGCGTTTAACAATGTAAAGATCAAAGCTGAGGAAGAAAAGCTTGAGGGTATTTCAGAAACAGTTCATTTTGGTGAGGAGAAGAAGCAGCTGAGGAAAAGCTCTTCCATTTCTTTGGCGTTTTACTTGTCTAAAGATGCTGATACGGATAGGTTAGACAAAATGGTCACCAAGAATACTGATGAATCGAAGAAATCTGATAAACTCACGATTCCGGTTGATTTCTTGTGTCCTGTGTCTCTGGAACTGATGAAGGATCCTGTTATTGTCGCCACAGGACAGGTCTAGTTTCATGATTTATTATACTTTACTTACTGTCTTTGCTTGGTTATTGATGTTTTTTTCTCTCTTCAATGGCAGACTTACGAGAGGGCTTATATACAGAGATGGATCGACTGTGGGAATCTAACATGTCCAAAGACTCAGCAGAAGCTCGAAAACTTTACGCTTACTCCAAACTACGTCCTCAGAAGCTTGATCTCTCGCTGGTGCACTGAACACAACATTGCGCAGCCTGCAGGTTACATCAACGGCAGGTCGAAAACCGGAGGAGACATGTCAGTGATCAGGGCACTGGTTCACAAACTCTCAAGCCGGTCAATAGAGGAACGAAGGAACGCGGTTTCTGAAATCAGGTCTCTGTCCAAGAGAAGCACAGACAATCGTATTCTGATAGCAGAAGCAGGAGCAATACCTGTTTTGGTGAACCTTTTGACCTCAGAGGACGTCGCCACGCAGGAGAACGCAATCACTTGCGTTCTCAATCTCTCTATATATGACAACAACAAAGAGCTGATAATGTTTGCTGGCGCAGTCACTTCAATAGTTCAAGTCCTCAGAGCTGGAACCATGGAAGCTAGAGAAAACGCTGCAGCCACACTCTTTAGCCTTTCGTTAGCCGATGAGAACAAGATCATAATAGGCGGATCCGGTGCCATACCAGCATTGGTTGATCTGCTCGAGAACGGGACTCCTAGAGGGAAGAAAGACGCAGCGACAGCATTGTTCAACCTCTGCATTTATCAGGGAAACAAAGGCAGAGCGGTTAGAGCCGGTATAGTGCCTGCATTGGTTAAGATGCTAAGTGACTCGAGCAGCCACAGGATGGTTGATGAAGCGTTGACAATACTCTCGGTCCTTGCAAGTAACCTAGACGCTAAAGCAGCCATTGTAAAAGCGAATACTTTGCCTGCATTGATAGGTATTCTCCAGACGGGTCAAGCTAGAAACAGAGAGAACGCAGCAGCGATATTGCTTTCGCTGTGTAAGAGAGACAATGAGAAACTGGTCTCGATTGGTAGACTCGGTGCGGTTGTGCCGTTGATTGATCTTTCGAATAATGGAACAGAGAGAGGCAAGAGGAAAGCTACGTCATTGTTAGAGCTTCTTCGTAAAGCATGCCAATAATAATTAGTGGTCTGACAAAATAAAATAAAGGTTCGTCAAGCTCTCATTTTTTTATGAAAAGTTTGCTGGCTATTTATTCAATTATTATGTTAATATTTTGTTCAATTGATTTGATTTTTTTGGGATACTAATTCCATTTGTGGAATCGAATCTTGAGATGGTGAGCTAAAAGAGTTTTCGAGAATCGAACTCTTTTTTTGCTTGCTGTGTATTTATTTGGTTATATTTGTAATAAAATTTGGGAATAATAACTAATAAGCATTGAATTGATTGTTATATTTGTTCCTGGTTCATGAATTTCCTTCTTTTTTTTTGTTGCTCTTCAAATTCAACGTCAATTGGTGGTTGCCCTTCTGGACAAGGTTACTTGGAAGAGATGCGACAGTTGTAAATAAATGATTTTAACTTAATTATTGGTTCAATATAAAAGTTGGTGTTGCTTCGGTAGGCAAGTAGAGGACCACATGTGCATGTCCTAATAAATCGGCGTGCTTACTGGAAGCTCTGGAGGTATCAAAATTTTCAAACAACATTACCTCATAAATTTCTATATTTAACAAAACCGTTCGAAAATACAATGATTGTTGTGATTTATATTAGATTTGACTTATTTGTACTTTTTAAAGAAGATCACTTATACTGTTCTCAGATGAACTGACTTATGACTTAAGACTGACTACTCAAACAAAACCTTAAGGATTTGAAAGGTAAAAACAGTTCAAAAGTGTACATTATTAGATTATGCAAATTGTGTGAAAGAAGTACAAATCAACCGTATTACGTGGAAGAGATGCATATCGATCAAATCAAACAATTTATTAGAATTTCAAATGATAATAACAAGTCAAATAATAGAAATCATATATTTAAATAATAAAATTATAATAAAAAATCAAAACACGGAATATATAACTGCAATGTATGTGTAAATTATTATGTTATAACTATTATCCATTATTGTATTATGTGTGTACATACAAATAGTATGATTAAAAATAATATATTTATGCTATGATTATATATTCAAATAAATGTAAACAAAATTACCACATGAAAATAAAGAGAAAGTAGACAATGAGAATTTTTGTACTGTTGAAATTGTGAATAAAAAGATAAAAATATAGTATTTATTGAAGAAGTTTAATATTATTTAAAATTAATTATTTGTAGCAAAAATATTTATTGGCCTGAAAAAGAAAGAAATTGATGAATAACACCAATATAGTGGGCGAAAACTGTATGAAATCTATCTTTTTTTTTTTTTAAAGAACAAAATATTGAACTGCATATAAATTTCAAATTAAATGCATTTTGAATTTTTTTTTTAGTAATTTCAATGTAGGAGAAATGCATATGTATAGAGGAATTTTGCATTTCTTCCAATACACCATTCTAAACCTAAAGATAAATCTCTACCCCTAACTTGGCTATATATCTGAACTATCATGATTGAATTCATTTGAGGAGATTAGAAACAGTTCAGAATTACCTCTATCCCCACCTCTGCAATCACGACAGATAAACAAGACATGAATTCCAACATGCTCAATGAGTCAAGATGCAAGAAACTGCATACTTGTCAAGATGTCGCAGCAGTTTGTAAAGGAGCTTCTTATCTATAAAGTAACAAAAGCGATACAAATAATTCAAAAAAAAAAAAAAAAAAAAGCGATACACGACAGCTTTATAAACAAACATGTTTAATGACTTAAGTCTTGTTTGTTTGCATGTCGCAGCGACCTGATCAAAATGTTGTTCATTTTGTTGTAGATTCTACGATTGAATCATACTCCCTCCGTTTCATAATACTTGTCGTTTTAGGAAAAAAATTTCGTTTCAAAATAAGTGTCGTTTTAGAGTTTTAATGCAAAATTCATTAATAAGATTCATAAGTAATTGTGTTTTTATTTTTCTATTAGTTTAAATATGGTTAGGTGTATAGGTAATTGTGTTTTTATTTTGGAAATATATAAAATAATATGTTTTCTTAATATGTGTGAATAAACTTAGAAAGACAAGTAATATGAAACGGAGGGAGTATGATTTACGAGCAAATATTATTTCAATTTCCAGCGAGTTACTGCATGTGATTAATTATAGGTCGTATAAAATTTTATTTTTAGTTATTAATTTTTTCATCCGACTTAAAATCATTGATTTTGTGATTGGTCATATGATTTCAAAACAAATAACAATCTAGGACTTATGACCTTAATCACATGATTGATTAAGCGACGACAAAACAAAGAACAAGACCTTAAACTTCTACAGAATACCGGTTTACATACAAACACCAACTTCTATTCAAAACCGGTCCAGATACGACATTAAACCAAAGTAAATGTCGGCCCAGTGATGCCCCAATAATATTTCTTCTGTTCTTCGAATCATAAACTTATTAGCTAAAGTTACGAAATTGTCTAATCTAATGTCAGTATTACATAGGCCCAGCCATTTCATTCAATCTCATGATTAAACTTATAGGATTACCGGCTAAGCCGATATATGCATAACCGAGATCCGGTTAGAGCAGGTCTTACTTTTCGGCTTTGGAAACCAACTTTGTCAAATTGTAATGTATTCTATGAACCGGCATCTAAATAATATAACCATTCAGAATGATTGCTGAACTTTTTAATCAAATCTTTGGACTAGTAGACTCAGATTCTCATTTGCATGTTCCACGGCCACCAAAACGCGCGAGTTTACTCCTGTAATATAATTTTTATATATTTTGACAAAATAGTCTACGCTGTTAAATTTTCTGTCACGGAATTATTCTTCAATCATACGAAAGCATTCATCCAAACCTTTCTCCTTTTTACGAAAAATATTTTCTGGTATCTTCTCTTTATGTAATTGAACAACTAAAGCTAAGTTCCACTGAAAAGCAACACTTACGCTTTAAGCAACTACACGCACTCGCATATTTCATACATGCTTCCACTTAAAACGTTTATTCATTTCAATATTTGTTAAAAAAAGACATATATTACCAAAAAAAAACAATTCTCTAAAATAACTTTTAAAATTTTGGTCCCCAAAATAGCTTTAAAAAAATGTCAAGATAGTCTATTTTTATTTTGAAAATTTAATATATTTTTTATTTTTTAAAATTTAAAATCTTATTTCCAATTTTTACCGTTTTAACTCTAAAACTTAAATCTATATTAATTAATTATAAGAATAAAAAAATATATATATTTTTTAATAAAATATTTTAATCATTTTTTTTCTGAGTGTGCTATTTTAGAGAATTTGTCAAGAAAAATATCAAGATAACTAATTACGGATAACAAACGTATTCGGTTGTTTGAGACTTCGAGTATTCGACGGTGGGATTTTAGTCACTAATAATTCCACAAATTGAAATTTCTTTGAATACTAAAACTAACATTGTTGATGCGGACCCCACTCGCATGAAAATTCCAATTTCAAGTGGACCGACAAGTATGGCTTAACCAACCACACTAGAGTAATTTAAATTTAATTATAACTTTCGTTAAAAAAGGACGAGAAGCTTATTAGAAATTAGTTAGTATACACTATTTAACAAGTCTTGGAGTCCCATGCACTTAGCTTACGTAACGAGAACGCATCCATCATCACCTCTCATTCTCACGTCTCCTCTTCACTCTTTAAGTCTATAACTATCATTCACCGTAATCACCACAAACTCTTCTTTTTTATTTCTCTTTAATCAAATCTAAAAGGCTCGTCGATCATAACATGCCGGGAAGTTATCACCGCCGTGGATCCGACGTGACAATCATCATCTTCACGGTGATGATCACGTTGCTCACGTGTCCAGTAATCATCAACGCTTCATCATCATCATCATCGGTAGTCACCACGAGGAAGCTCGACGAGGTAGATCCCATAAAGTGCTCTCCCAGCTGCGTCCAAAACCCTCCTCCGCCGTCTCCTCCACCACCGCCTCCGGCGTGTCCTCCTCCGCCGGCTCTTCCTCCACCGCCGAAGAAAGTTTCACCAAACTGTCCACCGCCTCCCCCGGCTAATTTCTTGTACATAACTGGTCCACCGGGAAATCTCTACCCCGTTGATGAGCAATTCGGCGCGGCCGCCGGAAAAAGCTTTACGGTGGCGAAGCTCTCCGGTCTAATCGGGTTTGGGGTTATGGGGTTGTTGGTTCTTTGAAACATGATCGTATCAAAAGAAAATTTGAAGAGTTGATGGTATGTTCGGATACTTTTAATTAGTTTACTGAAGAAGGTTATTGATCGTTGGTTAATAATTTTTTTTTTAATACTATGATTAAATAATAATTTTTATAGTTAGGATTATGTATGTTTCATCATATTTTCCTATATCCAAATTTTCTAATGGGTCTGTTAAACCAAATTAATAAGGTGCGAATATGCGCATAGACCAAAAATTCTGTTAATGGAAATATGTAAATTCATGAAATGTAATCTCTTTATGTGATATGTTCTCTTCTCTTTGACAACTTGCCATTGGAATCGATTCTTGAAATGGGGAAATTGTACTTTTAAGTCGAATAATTTTATAGAAAGCAAATTTTAGACTTGCAAAGTTAAAAATTTAAATAAAAATATCCAAAAAATGTAAACTGAAAAGGTTAAAAAGGCGAAATTGGTGAAAATACTTTATTCTTTTTGGTTTATTCTTCATCCTTCTTATTTATATTGACAAATAACCTTTATTGTATACTTTTTTTACTAATCACAAAAATGTCGAGAATTATATCACACAGTTTTTTTTCTTACCACTATCCTCGACTGTTTTTAGTTATTCGTATCAGTTTTTTCCCCAAATAATGTTCTTGTTTCATGTGGTACAAACGGACCAGCCTGTCTTAATTTAAGCAAATAAAGCAAAGTATTTGAGATGAAGTAAAACACGTGTCGGAAGAAATGTCTAAGCTGTGATTGTGAGAGAGATGGAGAATGAAGATCAACTTGGTTTTCAGCAAAAACGGGCCCTAGCTAGAGTGCTAGACGGCCGACCCCAGACATGACATGTGCGTCTGTTTCGCCTAACGCTAATATCCTCTCTACCAAATCCATATCGTCTACTTTTTATTTACGCAAATCATATATATACATTACTAAACCAAGTATGGTGGTATTTAAATTTTAGATTACCCCGTTTATATCTTGGTTCCATAAAAACTAACAAACTTGGATTATATTTTTTGGTGAAACAATTCTCTACTATGATATATTTGTATTCGATTTTGTAATCATATAACCAATCTCTTTTTCATGTTCCTTGCTTTTTTAGGAAAAACAAAAGTTGAAGGTAAAATCAAAATTTTCCAAATTAGCAACGAAATAAAAGTCATGGAATCAGTGAAAGAAGTTATTCGCTCAAACAATTTCAGTTGTATTTAGAGATTGCAATAGTTATGGACTTGATTAGGGCTGAAATAATTGTGCACCACATTCTTTTATTGCCAGAAAAGATGTGTTACATAAATTTTTCCTTACGATATTAGTATGTGCTCCCATTAAAAATTTGTAACGCATACGAGAATTTTATTATTTTTAGGTTTAGCTTTTTATCAACTTCCCATTATCACTTCAGACTTATTTTGGTATGAGAAAAGTCGCGAGTTATAGACTTATAGTTTGCAGCTATAGCTAACGCACCGACTTATTCTCCTCTTTTTATAGACTAAAATTTTCCTTATGTTTTACTCCTTTCCTTTCACATAATATTTTGATAGAAATAAATACTACTCTCTCTGTTTTTTATTATAAGTAATTTAAGTAAAATTGATTTGTTTGAAAATATAAGTAGTTTTCATAATTGTAAATAATTTTATTTTTATTGGATATATAATATGACCAATCAAATAATATATATTTATTTATGATTTGCTTAACTATATATAATATGTTTATTAAATGCTACTTTTGAAAAAATAATATTTTTAATATTTATGCATTCAACTAAAACTACTTACATAAAAATACAAAGAAATTATGACTTTAGTGTAACTTTCGAAGTATATCGTTTACTTACGATCAAAATTATTGACATAAAATTACCCTCTCTGTTTTTTAAAAAGTGTTATTTTGACATTTTTCACACATATTAAGAAAATTATTAAAATGCATTAATGTTATTAATAATGGTAGGTATTCAACCAATAAGGTTTTAGATAAATAAAAGTATTTATAAAACCAATACATTTACAATAAATATTAAACTAAAAATATTAATAAATTGCATTGAAAATAGAAAACGACAACGATACCTTTTGTAAAACAAAAATAAAATTTCAAAACGATACTCTTTGCGAAACAAAGAGAGTAATAAATTTTAAGAATAAACTCTTATAAAGAATATATGAAAATATGTAATTGATTTATCAACTCATATGAAAATATAAATAGTACTTAATCTAGATAATTAGTTTAGACTCTAGATAGTACTGTGGGATGTAGTTGCTTAGACTGATCATGTCAATACAATCATGGTTGCATCCTAGTCATGTAGATTAAATAGTAATGGACGACATTAAACTACAAAATCACTTCTCATATAAAAATCTATATTTTGTATTTAGATATATATTTCAAACATAATGTCTTTTTATCTATTTATTTCAAACCATTAGATCATATCTTTTTGGAACCATTGAAAATACAATTATTTCTGTAGAGTTTTTTTTTTTTTTCGTTTTCTTCACTACCATTGTACCATATCAGTCAAAACTATTGTTTAAATTCACAATTGACAATCGACCACATACAAAATAACACTACTTATGTGGTATCTGTAGACCTTAAGATTAACATATAGAGATTTCACATTACAAACAATTGTTCTTCACTTTTCAGTTTAGATGGTATGTACGTACATGGCCGTCTAATAACACATGCAAGTGGTACGGTTGAACATAGTCTGAATCAAAATATATAAAGTAAATTAAAAATTTTAAACATAAATATGTAAATTTTGATATAAAACTTTAATTTTTTAGATATATTACTAATTTTGAATTTATATTTTCAAATTTTTTTAAATATATATAAAATATAAATATAAATTTTCAAAACTATTTTATTATATTATTAAATATATCATTAATATTTTTTTCAATAAAACCCTAAAACAATTTGAGATGGTCCGTACGTATTATAAAAATCACTTACTGATACCCACCTCGAAACTATGTAACATAGCTTAGCTAGATATGATGTACCTTTTCAAGTTTTCATACCTTAAAGCCCACTCAACGCGTAACCTTTACAGATGTCACGAAATTTCCTCAGACATGTAATTATAATACGTACCATTTTCTTATAATTTGAGATAAAATGTTATTGAGCAATTCTCTTAAATAACCTTTTTTAAGTTTTTGTCACAAAAATAGCTCTCAAAAAATAAAATGACCAAAACAGATTTTTTTTTGAAATTTGAAACTTTAACTCCAAACCCACCCCTTAACACTAAACCCTAAAATTCAAATTAGTTAACCCTAGGGGTATAAATGCATATAAATGAATTTTTTAGCTTCTAAAAAAATATTTTGATCATTTTCTTCCTTAAAAACTATTTTTGTGACAAACAAACTAAAATGGACTATCTAAAGAATTTCTCAATGTTATTATCTGATTTAATTAACTAATTAATGAGGAATACTCCCTCCGTTTCAAAATGTTACATATTCTAGATTTTTCACACGTTTTAATAAAACACATTAAATTTGCATAAATTTTTGTGATTATCTTTTTTCAATAATTTTAGACCAATGGAAATCTGATAAGTGCAATTAAGTTTTTTGAAGTTTGCAATTAGTTAATAAAACATGCATTGAAAATGTAAAACATAGATCTTTTTGAAACAAATTTTTTCTTTAGAATATGCAACTTAAAAAAACGGAGGGAGTATTTAGTTGAGCTTTGAAGCATTGATAGACCTCGGAAAAGTTTAGTCTCTATCCATTTTTCTTTGAAATAATTAAATTATTTTACATCCATCTACCACTTTAGCATCAATGACGCATAGAGGACATAATTAATTAGGTGATCGTAATGGTCGACGTGTCGAATATTCATGTAAAATTTGTCGTATAACAAAACTGTTTTTATTATGTCTCCTTTACTACTCCAAACATGCATGTTCGTTGAAACTTTTCTGGCTCAATAATATACAAATGATTATGTATAATTAATCCAACCAATATCGAAAAAGTTACACAATACATAAAGTGTTTTTTTTACGTTACATATGTAAATGTCAGTAATCGAAAATTTTAGTAACATATCATTATACATAATCATCTAAACTTAAATCAAGTATTTTACGACACCAACAACAACAAAACCATAATAAGTGCTCCATTCAGATCCCAATTAAAAAAAGGAAATACAATTAGTACCAATGAGTTAGAGGTATCTAATAGTCATATACATTAAAAAACTTTATAAATTAGTATTTGATAAATTAATAAAGATAATAAACTAATAAATTTTACATATTTCAAATAAAACTAATAAAATAATATTCTTTAAAAAACTTATGTAGATATATAGTTTCAGTATAAATATAAATTAATAATTAATATATATCAAATATAAACAATACTTTATATAACTTGTTTTTATTCATAGTGAAATGTATCTTTAACGTTTTTTTAATATTTTAAATATATTAATGTTATTTTGAAACTTCAAATTCCTATGCATATTTTTATACATAAAATAATTGAATAAGGAAAATATATATCGATAAAATTTAATCAATACATATATTATAAAATTAAGTATTTTTTATTTTACATATAACATACTTTAAAATATAACGATTAAAATTATTAGATATTGTTAACTTATAATTTCTACTATATTAAAATTATTAGATTGATATTTAATTAATGAATGATTTTTTTTGTCAATTTTCAGGTTTAGAAAAAAAATTAGACGATTTCAAATATTGATTATAATTTAATTCAAACTCAATATGAAAGGAGCCAAATGGAATTTAGTCCGACAGTTAGTAAAATCTGAATGAAATTTATGAATACAATATCAAAAGAGAAATTCCCTTAGATAGTCCATTTTAGTTTACTCTTCACAAAAATAATTTTTAATGAAGAAAATGATCAAAATAGTTCTTTTAGAAGCTAAAAATTTTATTTATACGCATTTATACCCTTAGGATTAACTAATTTAAGCTTTAAGGTTTAAAGTTAAGGGGTGGGTTTGGGGATATAGTTTCAAATTTCAAAAAAAAATGAAAAAATGAAAATTTCAAAAAAAAAAAGCTATTTTGGTCATTTTATTTTTTGAAAGCTATTTTATGATAATTTTTTTAAAAAAACTATTTAAAATAATTGCCCAAATCAAAAAGCTAAATCATTTGAAACCAAATCCAAAGCTGAAATCCAATTACTATTTTACTTTTATAAAAGTACTTAAAATGAATTTCGCTCTAACATAATTATTGTTTTTTCTAAAATAGAAATTATTATGTTCTCTATATTTAGATGAGAAAATAACAGTCTTTATTTTTATTTTAAACAATGTTATTATACAATAATACATTAGAACAAACTCTACTTTTATCATAAAATTTTGTAATTTAAAAAAAAGCAATATCAGAATATATTAGAAAGTCTTATTACAGTATTATTTTAGAAAGTTAAAAGAGACATCTCAAAAAAAAAATTCTTTATATTTCTGATATATTTTTTTTTTAAAAAAATAAAACCTTTTAACTATATGTTTTTGTCCAACAATTATAAGCTTTGTTACTTTTATATATATATATATATATATATATATATACATATATATATATATTTTTGTCAGCCTTTGTTACTTTTATATATTACACCAAATGTAGTAAAACAAAAACAAAGTCTTAACATGATTAAGGAGGGACGTACAGCTAGCGACCATTGGTCACAACAAGTCACATAACAAGTGTCATCTAATTAGACTACAGAGTCCATACCTTCCAACTAAGCTTTTTCCCAAAACTTATCTTTACTTTCTCGCGGTTTCTCTTACCCGAAAATATGTGTTAACCATTTTTGAATTAAAAAAGAACCACTCTTTCATCAAGAAAGGTTAAAAAAAAACATGAACACAAATGATCATGGCCTTATCCTCTTCAGCTTAGTCTTCATATTTTCACTTCTTTACTTCCCCTACTTAGCCATATCCGAAACGCCGTGTCCGTACCCGTGTTATCCGCCGCCCATTGGCGGTGTCTCCCCCACGACTCAACCACCACCATATTCTCCTCCAACCTTTAGCTATCCTTACCCAGCTGGAAATTTACCAAATTACCCTTCGCCACCGTACGTCGGTGGAGGCGGTAGTAGCAGAATATATGGTCCTCCACCACCGGATGCTATCTTGCCTTACTTTCCCTACTACTTTAGAAAACCTCTTCGCCAGACTGATCAAACGTCGTCGTCTCCACTTGTGGCGGTTTCAGGAAAATTGACGGTGAGGATCATAGCCATGGGAAATCTTGTGTTAGTTGGAGTTCTCTGTAATATTTGGTAATCAAGTTAATTACTAAGCAACTATTGTGGAAACCTTTATATGTTTATAAAAAAAAGAAATACTTTAGAATAATTTTTTAAAAAATGTCATAAAAATAATCTTTAAAAAAGAAAATAATTATTTTTCTTCATTAAAAAAATAAATATACGTAATTTATATCTTTAGAGTTAATTATTATATATTTAAAGTTTAGAGTTAAAAGTATGAAACTTTGGGGTTAAGGTTCCAAATTAAAAATATATTGTAATATACTTCAGAGGTCTAAAGTAGAAAAACAGTTGGCTTAAGAGGCTACACAAACTATTTGTTAGTAGTTTCTCTATTTCAATTTAATTATTGTTGTAAGAAAAAAAATTATTTTAAAATAAATATTGTTTTATAGTTTTATAATTTTAATGTAAAATTTATTAAAAAAAGTTTTTGTTTATTTTTTGTTAGTTAAAATATGGTTAAGTATATAAATAATTGTTATTTTATTTTTAAAATATACAAAATTATATATTTTATTAATATATATACATAAATCTAAAACAACAACTAAAATGAAACGAATGGAATATTTATTTTATTATCACGGTAATACAAATATGCAATTTTAAAAGTTACATGCTACATCATATCAAATATTAGTCGGGATCCTTGAATTAGGATAAGCACGAACATTGTCAACAACGTCACTTTTCGTTGGTGACTTCGTAGTGGACAACAATGGATGTTAACGATTGAAAAGGATTTTAATTAACAAGATTAGTTATTGTCTCTTTTATTTTGGTGGAAACTAGTGCAAGCAGAAAACGATAACTAGGCGTCTAGGCCGCCTCGCAAAAATCAAATCAACACTAAATTTTACGCGATAGGAAAAATTAATTGAATTTCGTATACATACTTGAAAACTTTGTTTCACAAAGCTTGCCACTATTATATACTCCTTCCGTTTCATATTATTTATCGTTCTAGATTTATGCACACATATTAAAAAAACATATGATTTTGTATATATCGAATGTAAAAACATAATTGTTTTGTATATACTCCCTCTGTTTCATATTAGTTGTCGTTCTAGGTTTATGCACACAGATTAAGGAAACATTTAATTTTACATATTTTCAAAATAAAAACACTATTACCAATACACCTAACCATATATCAACCAATAGAAAAATAGAATAGATAAAAATACCAATAAATTTTGCATTGAAAACCGAAAACGACACTTATTTTGAAACAAAAATTTTACTCCAAAACGACATATAATTTGAAACAGAGGGAGTATGATTTTGTATATATTGACTCTTATTTTGAAACGAAAATTTTTCTCTAGAACAACAAGTAATATGAAACGGAAGAAATATTTTACTTTGAAAACAATGTCGTTTAATATTCGATATAAAATGAAAAATAATAGAATTTCATGCAGACTCAGAAATATAAGGTGTTAAAAGTCTTTTTCTTTCTCGGAATTAGTCGCAATGTTTTGAAAATGTTTTGAAACTCAACAGGAGACGTGAGAGTTGACTAGTCTGATGGCTTAATAATCTTCAGTGTCACCAGACTCAACACCGGTTAAACTCCAAATCAGCAAGAGCTCATACCAAAACATACATCTTCAGATTCTTGATCAAAATCAATGATGGAGAAAGATAAATGAACATAGCATACAACTGTACTGAAAAATAGAAAGAAGGAAAACGTTAACCATCTGCCAAATATCATATTTTGGACCGGTAAAACAAAATCTTTTGTAGTCAAACGTTATTGAGAGATGGGCCTCCTTTAAGAGAGAGCGACGCAACGGCCTCAGAAACAGTCAAGAAGAGAAACTCAGGCCTCAAGAACTCCTCTTCTTCGTCAGCTCTTTGTAGCTTCTCCACCACTTCACTTAATGGGTTCACAAACACAAGCTGCACAAATATCCGGTTTAGATCGAAAACTAATTACATTTCTTGGTTACAAGATGAAACCTGGTTTGCGAAACAATTTTACCTCGATGTTCTTCTTTGCTGTGGTTTTCTTTAATTCCTTAAAGAATGAGACTCCGTTTGTGTCCACCCCACTCACAGCTTTAACAAAATATAAATTAAAAAGAGTTAGCTACGAAAATCAAGTTTAAGAAAAAAAAAACATTTAGATATGATGATGTGATAAAAATAGATCGGTTTGATTCAGACTAGACTAACCTGACATTTCAAGAATCAAGAACCGAAGGCTGGAATGCTTCTCCTGAGCTTCCTCTTCTTCGCATTCTTCTATCCAACGAGATGTTCTACAATATTTTTACAAATATTGTCAATTAACGTGACATAACTACTATCAAGAAATGTAATTTATGTAAACCATAATGATAGCTCAACTGGTAAATATATCAAAACACAAGAATATGTTCCAATACAACTGACTTAACATAGCGTTTGTCGACACTTGAGAGATCAAAGTCTAATGGATACAAAGCATAGTGTATATCAGTCCTTTAAAATCGGTCTAGATGGCACCTAAATAACAAATCGATCATAAGTGAAATGATTTTTTTTTTCTAGAGAACTTGGTCTAGGCGTGTTAATCCCAAGTAAAACCTCTAATTACTGTCTAACAATTTATTGAGCATTGGTTTATATAACTAACCTTTCTGTGAGGTAATTAGAATTGGCAAAATTGACAGGAGATTCAATGCTTAGGACAAGGAACCCTGGTATCCTCTCTGCTTCTTTGTAATGATGAAGATTACGGTACACATCCGTCCCCGGAATATTCCCCATAACAACAGTCTTAGGCCTCGTTACTTGCATCAACAACTTGAACAACGATAGTCCCACCGCTATAGCTAAACCGTTTTGGACCGACAAGAAAACAACACCAAAGAAGGCGCATAACATCACCAAGAAATCAAACTTATCAATCCTCCATATATGACGAGCCGCTGGAAGGTCGATGAGACCTATGACCGCGGTCACAATGATAGCACCGAGGACCACGTTGGGAGTGTATTCGAAAAGCGGCATTAAGAAGAGGAGTGTGACCATAACGGTGACAGACATTACGATGTTTGAAACCGCGGTTTTACATCCGGCGTTGTTGTTAACAGCTGATCTAGAGAAAGCTCCGGTTGTGACGTAGCAAGAAGTGGCGGAGCCGACAACGTTCATTAGACCTATGGCGATCATCTCTTTGTTTCCGTCTACGTGGTAATTTTTTACCGCTGCGAATGTTCTTCCTACTGCGATGCCTTCCTGTTAGATGACAAAGGCACAAAACAAGACCGAGTTTATAAACACAAACTAAGTAAACAAGAACATGTTAGAGCATATGATTAAACCCTAACACCCCGCTTATTTTCTTTTTTCTGATTTAAAAAAAAAAAATTAATAAATGAACCAATTGCAGGTCACTACGTTTCAGTTAGTCCGTAAACAGAACAAACATCGATACTTAAATAGGTTGCAGAAGTAATGGTATTTAAAGTTTTTGTGGGACTCATCTACTATTATATTAATTTTTTGTTAAGCACCCTTTAAGCAATGAGGGTTAATGGTGCTCTTAGGGTAAACTGAGTTGAAAGAAACGTTACGGTGAGGGAGACGATTCCGGTGATGAGTCCTGTTTTGGCAACGAGTCCGAGATGACTTCCGTGAAACTGAAGCATGTTCCAAGACGGTGGATTCAAACCTTCTTGTAGTTTCCCAATCTGTACGTCAAGATTCTTACATCATGCTAAAGACACAAAAAAAAAAAAAAAACAGAGGATTGGTTATGTGGAAAGGAAGAGAGAAGCTTACGACGCTGATTCCATGACGATCGGCTCTGAAAACAAAGACAAGAAGTGTAGAGACGATAACTGAAAGAAGCGGAGCTCCAGCTGAGACCCAAAAGAGCTTTGGCTTCTTCATGCTCTGCATTCGATTTATCATTATATTTTAGATTAGTTATATATTTGGATGTTTCATTTAGACATTTTTGATGTTTTTTCTTTTCTTATCCTGATGTTATGTTTGAAAGCAGTTCTATTTGTTTGTGATCTTGTAAGCAATTTTGGATGCAAGAAAAGAAAAGAAAATTATCATTATGTGTTAACCTTTATAATGATTAAAATAACTAAGTTACTATCATAATTAACTTTTTAATTAAATAATTACTTTTTCTATTCAAAAACCATTGGATCGTTATTTATGGCGGGAAGAAGGTTGAAAGAAACAATCGGTCCATTGTAAAACTAAAGTGTAACAAATGTTCGACATGCATACTGAAGAATATTTTAAATGGGAATGTATAGTAAGAAATACGCAAACATACGATGTGACGTGTGGCGAGCAAGAACAGCAAGAAGCAGACTCCCATCACAATCGTTTGCCATGACCACTGCACAGTAGTACCATTGAATATCAGTAACTGTAAATACTGTAACAAAATTTTTTTATGTTAACTGTAAATACTCATAAGAGACAAACCTCGTTGGTGTGGTGGAAAACAGAGGAGAGAACAGGGATTACACTCATTTGCTTAGTGAAATGAGTTATCCCAAGCAGAGCCTTTAGCTGTTGCAATGATACTATTATGGCTGCTCCCGCCATAAACCCTATTAGTGTTGCTTTTGATAGAAAGTCTATTATAAATCCCAGCCTGCACATTTGAATTTTTTTTTAGTTTTCTTGGTCTAAATAAAATTAGTTTGGTTTATCGTAAAACTAGTAATTGACAATTTGACATGCATACAAATATATAAATTTGCATATACGTACGGACGTCAACCTAATTCTATTTTATAAGATGTTTTAAGAAACTATTTTGTTTGATTTTATTTGATTTTTGTGTCTATTTGTATTTTGAGAGTTTTTGTTGGTTAAATTGTTTAAAGTTAAAGATAATGTAAAAAAGACACAATAGTGATTTTGTTTCGTCTTTCAATCTCAACGTATTAATCTAATACATATGGAAAAGAGGGAATATATTAGATACCCGACCAATTATAGAATAATCATTAATGATATGAAATTGTGCACTAAATAAATATTACTTTGAATATAATATATATATTTTTACTATTTAATTTAAATGAGTGAGTGTATATATTTTTGTAATGGAATTTATGTTAAATATATTCGTAAGAAATAAAAAGTAGTTTAAAAGATGATGTGAGTGTAGATCAATTTCTTTTGTGACAAACATAATAGAATACCCTAGGCCAGGCGCAGTATATTGACCTCAGAAGTTTTCAACGGAACAAAATGGTTCACGCAATGCTACAAAACTTTCAGGAGAAAATAGATACGTACGTATACAATAATAATACATAATATAGATTTTTTTTTTTTTTTTTTTTTTGGACAAAACATAATATAGATTTATAACCTGAGGATTCCAAGAGAGGCTTGAAAGAGACCAGCAAAGAAGGTAGAAGTGAAAGCGAGCTGTAAAAAGAGAAGAGGATTATCTACGGGAGATACTTGTTGCCTTAGCATGGACCCTAAGATCAACGACGCTATGGAGACTGGTCCCACCGCTAGATCTCTTGAGCTTCCCAACACCGCATAAACCAACGGTGGTACAAAGCTCGAGTCTACATACATCATCACATCACACACACGTGAATATATTTACATTAGTTACTACTATAACTCATTATTTACTTATATCTAATTTCAGTTTAGATTCTTACATAGACCGACAATTGGAGGTAAATTCGCTAGCTTCGCGTAACTTATCCCCTGTTTTTCAAAAAATACCAAAAACGTAGGAAAATAAGTTTCAAGTTTAGAGAAAAATATCAAGAATTTGATTATACGATCGTGGTTGGTCGGAAGCTGACATGGGTCATTGTCGGAATTTACAAATTCTCTCACCGGAAAAAAGTGTTACGTACCTGAGGAATAGCTAAACTGGCGATGGTGAGACCTGAAACGACGTCGGATTTGAGGAGTCTAAAGCTATACTCAGGACACCATTGGAGGATTGGGAAAATGTATTGAGCGGCTCGTATGAGTTTGGTACGGTTCGGTTGTCCTCTGAACTGTCTTAACGGATCGTCAGGGAAGAAAGTCTCCTTGAGTCTTGTCTTCAGCTTCGCCGCCGTGCTCCTATGCGGTGGAGCGACCACCTTGTGCACCTCCATTAAGCTACACGGTGTTATGTTTCTTTTCTTAGCTCTTTGTTGATAATGTAACCTTTGTGTATTCTTGTTTTCGGTCGGTCCTGACCATTTTATAATGGTACGCTTGGCCACTCTTTTTCTGGTTTTTAAAATTATATAATTATTTTGGAAAACTTACACGTACTGTTGTTTTCGAAAAAAGAGCAATAATTTGTAATTTGTACCGATATTCTGTTTTGTTTGTCTTTTTAGCCTTTGCTCTGTGAATATTTAGTTGTTTGTGACATGCTCCAAATCTTCAACAAGTCTACATGCGATAAATTACAAAAATAGTTATATAAAATATCAATCGCCAGCTTGAGAATTTATAATAATGCATATACAATACATACTTAATACTACGAATGAGAACAAAGTAACAAGAAAAATAAGCAGCATATGTATCTATCTGTTCTATTGCCCGTTAGAATCGCTAAGAAACAGAGAGACCACCAAAGTAGCCTACTAGGAATTGTTACATTAATCAGGACCAAGAGAAAAGGTTGATGAAAGTTTACACTTATCGTCTTTAAGTCAATGAGTCGACCCCACACTACAGTTAAAAATATATGAATATCTATACTCCCTCCGTTTCAAATTAGATGTCGTTCTGGAGTAGAATTTTTGTTTCAAAATAAGTGTCGTTTTCGGTTTTCAATGCAAAATTTATTGGTAATATTATCTATTCTATTTTTCTATTGGTTGATATATGGTTAGGTGTATTGGTAATAGTGTTTTTATTTTGAAAATATGTAAAATTAAATGTTTCATTAATCTATGTGCATAAACCTAGAACAACAACTAATATGAAACAAAGGGAGTAGAATATTTGTAGCTGCATCAGTAATTATCCAAGATTGATTGATTAAAATTAAACTACGGATCACAAAATTCCATAAACCCCAACCAACTAAATAGCTCGTAATTAGTCAATTGTCTAATTAATACTTCGTCATGTAATTGAAAGACTAGGTTTGAATTATTAAAGGGTTAACGACTTATCTCCACACCAGAACTTTCATATAGTAACAAATGTACACACTGTTTCAATCTTGTCATAATTACACATAATTTTAAGTATATAAACTTATTACCCCTTAATTAGAAAGATCGAAACATGAAACCACACAGACAAAAGTTTGATTTGGATTTAATGGTTTAGAACTTAAACCGAGATCATAACTAAATTTAAAATCTGATCCAACCGTCATATCCAACTACAAACCCAACCCAAACTCCTACTAAGGCTATAAAAACAATGAGAGAGACACAATGTTTTTGATTTAGGTATTTAGGAATTTTAATTCTGGGTTAAATAAGTCGGATCTTGGTCGGGTTATAAGATCCACTTGTTAATTTGAGTTATTAGATCGAGTTAACCCATTTTAGTTTTTTTAAATAGGTCGTTTTATGTATAATTAGGTTAGTTACTGGTTAATATTGAAAACAAAAAATACTAAACTAATTTTAAACCGCAATTTGTTGATTTGGTTGGTCCTTTAAACTTTAGGGGGATGAGGGTTTTGATCTTTTTAATTGGGAAGTAATAGGTTTAGATATTTAAATTGTGTGCAACTGTGATGAAGTCGAAAATTCGTGTACATTTGTTACTATATGAAAGCTCTAGTGTGGAAATAGTTCGTTAACCCATTATTAAACTGCAACTTTAATCATGGTCACAAGTCAAACGTTTCCGTAACAAAAATAAATTTTCAATAGCACATATGCTTTGATTTCGATTCATGATCTTTTGGTTATCTATTAGGATTTACGCTTAACTAGACAAAAAATATATTTTGCTTTAAATTTCAGACTATGTATATCCACAATTCAACTTTGCATTACTGTGGATATATTATGTAACAGTTTATCACTGAACTGTTTCTTTCATGCCATCAGTGATCAATCTCTTTGAAAATAATGTGCATGTGAAGAAAATAGTTCACAGTTTCATTGCCAAAAAGGTAAAAATAGTTTAACTATAGTATTAGTTTAAGTAATGTGATGATACGTCAGTTAATAGTACGATACTCGAAGTTTTTCTTCTCGTGTGAATCAGATCGAGTTTGTATTAGTTTAATCAATTAATCAATCTCGGACCCGGTGAAAGAAACGAAAAGGACCAAAATGAAAAGAAAATTTGTAAATATCCATATAACATTAAAAATCTAACCAAACTGGTAAAAGAAATATAAAATTTTCCAACCAAACCTATCTACGTCGATAATATGGACGAAAATAGTCTACACCTTTAACCTACAAAAATATATTTAGAGTCTAGACCTATTTATATGAATATAAAAACATTTCCAATCTTATTCTATTTTTCGCTCTAAAATAGAGTTTAGAGTAAAAGTGTTTCAATAGTATTTTATTTTTTATTTTATAATAGAGTGAAAAATAAGTTTATTCTAAATATAAAATATTTTTTTTAACATTCTATTTTTTACTCTAAAATAGAGTACCATTTGAGTAAACTTCAATTCTATTATAGAAACATTCTATTTTAGTGAAAAAATAGAATAAACCATTGGAAATTGTCTAAATGACTCTTAAGACATAATTATTGTGATTTACACTATTTATCAGTATGAAATGAGTGCTAGCTAAATAAAGTTTGGTTTCTCTAGTTGACTTATGATAAAATTCGATCACATTATTTAACTAAATTTTTTTATCTGTTCGAAATACAAGTTAAAAATGGTAAGATGAACTAAAAATAAGTAATGCTATTTGTTCAGTATTGGGTTCTTTAGTACAAACTGAGTCAATATACCGAACTGTTTTCGATAAGCTAGAACCCAAACTGGAGGACTATAGACCAACTAATTATTTTTTGGATCCATGTAAAAATGGTGGAATGAAAAGTGAGAATTGGTGTATATTCAGTAGGAATCCTATTCAGTATTGTAGTATATATATATATATATGGTGTTTTCTGTTTGTTTTTTTAATTAATTATGTTTATGGTTTATAGTTTTGTTTTTTACTAATTATGTTCATGGGTTTTGTTCTAAGATTAACGTTACTTTAGTTAGCTGCGATAACAGTTGAACAAAATAAAGGTTAGCTGCGATAACAAAAAATCATTGTGTAGATAGAATGATCTATGAATACATGTGCCACGTAACATGGATGGGCAATGAACACGAGATCAAATAATACAAGTATATACTATTATAATGGATATTGGTAGGCCAAATCGGATTAAAATAAAGAAAAAAGGAATATGAGAAGAAAGAAACAAAAGGGATAAGTAACGGGACGTGAATGGAGTTACTCATGAAAAAAGAATCTGATGCCCAACTGTTTTGGAATGAAGGGAAATGTGAAAGCACTATGCACATTGCGCACTTGTGAATGTATGTATTCGCGTGACTATTAGTTGGTCCATCTATCCACAGTTTTAGTTTAATTTTCCTCTAGGTACATGAACTACATAGGCTATAACTATAAGTCATTTCTTTCAGGAACTATTTATTATATATAATGTTGACATAAAAGATAATACTCCCTCCGTTTTATATTAGTTGTTGTTATAGAGAAATTTTTTTGTTTCAAAATAATTGTCATTTTAGAATTTCAATACAAAATTCATTAATAAGATTTTTTAAATTATTTTTCTATTGGTTGAAATATGGTTAGGTGTATAGGTAATTGTCTTTTTATTTTGGAAATATACAAAATCGTATTTTTTATTAATATGTGTGCATAAACCTAAAACGACAAGTAATATGAAACGGAGGGAGTATAAATGAGTTTGACCAAAAAAAAAAGATAATATAAATGACAAAACGAATCACTACTTTCAAAAATAAATAAATTATAACTTATATGCTGAGAGGTTAAACAATAACTGATTCATCAATATCTTTATATCATCTTTTTCATTTATCGTTATATCTTTCTTAACTTGGCTATATATACATTAATTAAATCTTTGCCAAAAAATAATCGTTGCATTTAACAACCCAAATTTCGGACATGACACATGAAAATCTTGGATTCCTCCACTGAACAAACTCGTCGACTTCTTTAATCCTCAGGAATCTTTAGTGTTCGCACTAGTTATTTATATATTATCATAAAAATAATTGGCCACAGATAGATTCACTATATAGATAAGACTTTACAAAAAAGTATTTATCATTCAAAAAAGATCCATACTGACAACAACCAAAGATCATGATTGTTTCCACAAAAATAAAAGTGAGTCGAAACTATATAGTCGCTTCGACATCACAAAACGTGGTCTTGTTAGCGTTCTTATTCTTGTGAAACTGTGACTTAATATAACAGTCGATGAGTTTCTAATATAACAGTCGATGAGTTTCTAACGACACAAATCGTTAACAAAGACATTTCCAACAATGACACTAAATTTAATGTTGAAATTATACCAAATTTAATGTTTTAGTGTCAAATTTAAAGTTTTTATCTTCAACTATAAAATTAAATATTACAAAAAATAGTATTATATACTCCCTCTGTATCACTTTAAGTGATGTTTAAGGTTTTTACATAAATATTAAGAAAATATAAATTTTGATGTAATTTATCTTGGTAACATAAAATAATATTAGTTTAACCAATAAGAAAAATGTCTAGTATTTTGTGATTGGTCACAAATTTTAAATGACATTTAATTTTGCATAGAATTCTGAGAACATCACTTATTATGAAACAAAATAAAAATGTTTAAAAACCACTTAAAGTGATACAGAGGGAGTATTATTTAATATTTTTTAGTTTTACTATTTGAAATTGATTAAAAATTGTTTTATCACAACTAGATATTATGTTTGTTAAACTTTTGTAGTTTTATGTTTTCAAAATTTATTTACATTTCTATTTTTTGGTTTAACAAAACTATACCTATGTATTTATTTTATATAAAATATTATATTAAAAATTACACACTATTAATTATGAAAACACATAACAAAATGATATATTTATTTTAGTAATTACTAATACAAGTTTAACAATATTATAAAATAAAAAATAAAAATATTATTTTAATGTTTAGTGAATTTAATATATTACACAAAGTTTTTAACTATTTACTATTAAATCTAACTTTACAATAGTGTAATATTATTAATTATTCATTAATGATTAATATTTAAATAAAAGTACATTACAAGATAAAGTAAATGATAATAATAATTTTATAATTTCTTATTTGAAAATAAAATAAAAATATTTTAACAATGTGAAAATAATTTAAAAATATAAATAATACATTAGTTTAGGTTTAGTTACAAATTTAAACTGATTAATAATAATAATTATATTATATTACTAAATAAAATATAATAAAATATGTATATTAGATATTTGGTGTGATGAATAATGTTATACTAAATTTGGTGTAATACTATTCACTCTACACCAATTTTTACACCAATTTTAGAAAATTGTGTTGTTTTTAGTGTTTCATTAGAAATAAAATCATAATAAATTTGGTGTTTTGGTGTTTTATTAGAGTTGGCCTAAGTACAATACCTTTTAATGAAAGTCGCGGAAGGTATTATTCAAAATTCCGTGAGAGGAATTTTTATCATGACTATAGTAATTTGATAGGTATTGAACTAAAGCGGGCCTCACTTCTATTTATGGAGAATTGCCACTATCATATTTGTACAGTCGTTATCTCTTTAATGGACTAGTATATAGTTTTCGTTTACAACATTATTGTCACATGTTATATTTTAATTTATTACCAACAATGATATATCACCACGTCAACAACACAAGCCGAATCCAGAAAATGCTAGAAAATTAGAAGTGTATATTCACTATGTATAACTGCATACACTGTGGCTGTAATGGTATTTAGAAAATGAATAGATGGAATAAAAGTAGAAATTGTTAATGAAATTTTTAAAAAATTGGAATTGGAGTAAAACACAAACTTATTTTGAGTTTACATCATTTTGAGGAGAAAATGATGTAAACCATTGGAGATACCCTAAGTGGTTAATATTATGAGAAATGTGAAAGAGATAAATATTTATGAAGATTTTAGGGGGAAATATACTTTTACTAATTTTCATACCACTATTTTAAATTTACTTTCAAAAGATATCCATTTTATAAATACCTTAAATCTATAATACAAAAATTCATTCTAATTGCACCTTTTATAAAACCTGAGACTCACACCATTCCATTTAAAGAAAAATAGTATTACTCTGCTGTGAGAAATTATCATAGAAACAATAACATATGCTATTGGGTAAGAAAAAAAAACAGATAATAGTTTAGCAGATTTTTTTGTGACAAACTATATATTAATAGCAATTATAAAGGAAAATAAATTTGATGATTCATAAAATGTATTTTTCTTATTAACAAAAAAAACATAAAGGGGAAGGTGTTGTGATAAACATTTTTGACAGGTAAAAAAGGTAACCACCAGCTTGTTACTGCAATGTCATTTGCTCTCTATATCACAAACCTAAAATATAATTAATTAATAAATAACCAATCATATTTTGGAATGAAAAAAGGGTCAACGTCCATCTTCTTGCAAGTTGCAACCATATAATCTGACCGATGACCCAATCGTCCAAAAGTAAAAATAATAATGCGACTTAACACTGTGACAAGATCTGTCCATTGATATTTTCCCCATTTTCAACCTTCTTTCAACCCCTGTTCTGAACCAACTTGCTTGTACATCAAACAACTTATATACGAATTTGTCTTTGATATGTTTTTTTCTCTTCGTTATACTGATGTGATGTTTTGTTTGTTGCATATGTTCTTATCTCCATGAATATATACGTGAATGTGACTAAAAGAGCTGTACAAGTTTTCTAGAAGTCTATAATTTAAGTATTTTTATAAGATGTTATAACCTTTCATCTCGTTGGCTTGCGCTTTGGTGATGATAACAAGTCTAGATAAGATCATTGGGAGCCAGCTGCTCCAGAGACAACATAGAAAGACCCCAACATCTGAAGAAACAAAATCAATCTCTCATTTCTATGATTGTCGTCAATGGCTGAAAATTATAATCGATTTTCGAAGATTATGAATCCAAACTAGTGGAACGTACTAGAATATAGATCGAGCGAAATTTGTTAGGAGTAATTTGATTCAGAAAATTTTATTTGAGTCGAAACTCTTTATCAAACTTATTCACTGTTTTCGGATTATGAAATAAAATTTGATTTTTAATGTTATAACAATCAATAGATTTTCTGCAAAATGCAAAAGTCCTAACGATTTCTTCCAATATTTTACTTATTTGTCCTCCGAGTATTCAACAAGAACCAAAAGAAGATCACAACATATATATGAATTCATGGAATAGCATACCTTTTAATTAAAAGTCAACGTGCAATCCAGTGAATCAGCAGCATAACTTTGCATATGAACTATAGTTTAGACAAAACATCGTTTTATGAGTTGACATCGTTTCTTGAATTAAAATCAATAGCATTATTTTAAATTCTTACATCCGTTAATGTTCAAAATAAAACTTACACCTGTGATCTGTTACCAAAAACATATATATGTACATATAGAGTGTGAGAATTATGTCAACTTATCTTCTAAAATGATTAGTCAAGAAGCATGTTTGCTCAAGCTCCAAGAAGTATCGGCACATAAGAATGAATAGTTATCGGCTTGGACTAAATAGGTAGAGTTTGGTCAAGTCCATCCGACTTATTCAGTTTGGGTCATCTTGTACAAGTTACAGACGTATGAACTATAAACATATTCCACGAAGCCCGTTAAATCAAGTGCTAAAATATGAGGAAAAATATGACGACTGAAGACTTAAACGAGAGTAACACAGAAGAAAGAGTGGAGAGAGAGGCACATAAGATAACTCGAGAGCAGAGTCTGGATTTCGTCAAAGAGAGCTAGAAAAAAGTAGATCTAGCTAGTTTTTTTCTTATATACTTATATCTCTAGGTGATTTGTAACAGAGATCAAGCAAATTTAAATTCGCGTGACTGTATTCTTGTTGTTCATATAATTGAAAGGTTGAGAGCGAATTTCTCTTCGATGAATATAGTTTTATTCCAAAAAGAGGAGGTGAACTAGTATAAGCTTCTAGTAAACCGATAAATGCTGCGGTATGTTTTCCAAACTACATTACACTCGCTTTGGCGAGAAAGGAATGAGAGACGTCATGGCTCCGCTCCTGTCACCAATGTATCTTTGATCCGGTTCATTGATAGGCAAGTCAAGAATAAGTGCATATCCATCTCAGAGACTGGAAATCAAAGGAATAGAGCTGTTTTGCAGCAATGGTTTGCATCGCAAGATCAAACTTAGTTTTTTAAACAAAAAACAGAGAAGCTTTGTTAGGCTTTAGATAAATGTTTATAGTTTACCAAAAAAACATGTTACACATGATGTACAAAAGCATTTTCTTTGAATAATTTAAAAAAAAAAAAAAAAAATTAGGAACTAAAAGACAATTAGGTAAAATCTTAAATATATATATATATTTTTTAAACAATTTAGAAGTCTGTCTAAAAGTTTGTAGGTTCAAATCCAATGTTTAGTTTCGCTATATCCAGAACCAATTCTAGATTGGTACCTTTGCAACATGCAGACGCAGTTAACGTGAATCAACAGTTCGGACTTAACATTCAAGCGACTAAACGAAACACTTTACTTACTTTTCGTTCGAATTAACAACCATGAGAGCAATTGACAATACGAAAAGAAGGATATAGCACTCGTGAAAATTTAAACACAAAATTATTTAATTTCTATGGAAAATATGTGTGCCATTCATTTAGTAGGCTATCTTTCGATCTATTGTTTCCTAATCAAACATCAATATGAACACAAGTCTCCTTATTCTTGTCTAAGAAAACTTTATAACAACGTGGCACATCAAGAAAGAACGTCAAACCCACCAATGGTTGAAACTTGAACCTTGTCTTATTAGGTTTCGTGATTCTTCTCCCAATCTTACAAAAAGGTCGTCGGTGCACGATGCAAGGCTTGTAATGTTCTCTTTTTGTTTATGGTGGCTTTGGCCGGAACACAAGTAAGAGATCATGTTGATGAGACTCGATACGATGTTACTGTCAAGCTGATCCTCTTTTTTTTCTTTAGATTAGACGCTAGGATGATGAGGTGAATCTATATGCTATAGTGCCTATCCATTTCTTCATCATTGTCATGATATCTAAACCCCATACTGAATTATACTCTTGGGACCTCCTAAAAGACACATTGAGCTTTTGAAACGTGTTGCTTTAATTATCTTCTTTGTCCACTTTAGGAACATCCATGTGTCAGTTTTCCCTCTTTTCTTTCTCTCCTAATTTTTTTAAACGTTGACATGAATAGTTTGTTAAGGACATCCAATACAATTGTTCTTTTCAATTTTTGGTTAAGCATTTGGTTGTGAAAATTTGAGAATAATTAAAGTTGAATCCAGTTTTGGAAAAGTTTACCGCGGTTTGGTTTATCGTTAAATTCAATACTTGTAATTTAGTCTTTTTCTTTTTTTTTGTTATCATTTCATATGATTTTGAACAGATTTGGTAGACATTGCATGTGCAAAGTATGCTACATTCAAGATTGTTAGCTCCAAAAAAAAAAAATTGTTCGTTCTAACCATTGTGGTCTAATTCTAAAATGTTATCACATACGTGCATGAATAACACATCTAGTAGTATTCTTTTTCATTTCATTTTCTGTAATTAGTGAACACAGAAGAATCCAAAGTAAAAGAACAATCTTTCTCTGTATCGTTATACGTTTGATGTATGCATAAGAACTAATTTTGTAAATGGGTGAAACTAAACCCATGAGACTTTTTTTCTTGAGAGAATTGAACAATGAACACGGCTATACAAATGGGCCTGGGCTCCTTAAAAGCCCAAGTAACCGTAAACCCCCTAAGACAATCTTCTGCTTAAACCCCAAGACTAAAGCCTTGCGGAACTTGATCCGATCTCCGTCGTCGTTGATTCAAAAGATAAAAATGGCGAAGCGATTGATACAAATGGGCCTGGGCTCCTTAAAAGCCCAAGTAACCGTAAAACCCCTAAGACACGACGCTAAATAGTGTGTTGGTGGAGAAGATTCTTCAACCGATGCAAATTCAAATTTACTACTGTCGTTGTGGCGATCATTGTGCAATCTACCCATGTGAGGCACTTCCTCAACTTTCCCCTTGAGGCATGATATAGACTCGAAGTGATTCTAACTCCAATGCATACACCTGCGTGGTCAGATTCTTTAATTAGTCTCCTTGCCTTGTAAGAAAGAGTCTACTTACATATGTGTAACCTGTCACATGATCGATTTAATCATCCTGAGACTGGAAAAACAAAGACCAAGAAACAATATTCATTAAAGAAAATGATTAAAAACTACATACGAAACCAGATTTTGTGATGTGGTGGTGATTAACTTGAGGATAAAAAGCCCAATACGGTGAAGTCACCAGGGTTCGAGTCTTGACCACTAGAGAATTAATATTTTGGCATCGCCAAGGACATGGGACCGACACGTGGCAACACGTGACTAGTCTGAACCATTTCTATGGAACCAAGATACCCCTGTATAATTCAAAAAAATAAATAAAAACTACATACGAACATTTCAGTATCCGCGATTTGATGAAATAAGTCGTGGAAGGCTTTTCATAATGTCCTTCCTTGATAAGATTCCATTAGTCCTAATTTTGAAGCCGTGTCACTGTCTTGGGCGTACCTAGGCGTGAGGCGAGGAATTGTTCGCATGAGACGACAAAATCGCACTAAACACAAACGTTGAACGTTGAACTACCATGAAAATGATTGAGTAATTAATTGAACTTTCTTTTTTATTCAACACGCTTATTTGTCTTTTTAATATATTTATATAAATAGTACATCATCCGAATCATACAGAAAGGAAACTAAAAATGTTGAATACTAGAACCAATAACCTTAATTAGATACTAATCAAACAATAATAAAGAGTTTTATGGGTCGATTTTTTTTTGTTTATTGAAGTGTTTAAAGTGCTTGCCAAAAGAGGAAATACAATAAATGATAAATAGGTAGTCGACTTAGGAAAAGGCGGCAGGACAACGACAAAGGAAAGCCGAGTAAATCCACGTACACTAACTATAGATAGATTTAGCGTTTCCACTCCCCCATAAGAGTGGTTGATACATTGATGCATAGTAAATGTACGCAACTCTTAAAAATAGACAACTCAGAAAGCTCAAACTGGAAATCAGAACTGAACAGTCTTAATCATAATTCAAGATAACATTGTAAATAGGTAAGTGAGTCAACAGCGATCCAAGGAGACGGGTATATGGGGATGAGAAGAAACTACTGAAGGCTTCGGATAATCACAACTTTTTTTTTTCTTGTTCACAATTACAACTTTATGAATTTGTATAGCTTGTAGGTGTCAGTGTCTTGACTTTTGATTTCTGAGTTTTATAGTTTCTTACTTTCACTAAACTTTTTAAACTTGAATAGCATTTTGTAGTTTATAGTTTTCAAGTATGGTTCTATGAAATTTGACTTATTGATGAACATATATATAGATGAGTTTTTACTAATTAAATAATAATATAAATTATGAGTAGTAAGCAAAAAGACAAGATTGATCCTTCTTTTAACTATTTTCGGAACCGTTTAATATATCCATGTGCCAGATGGATCTCTTTTAATGGTTTATCTTTTCTTATCTATCTAAAAAAAAAGAGAAGTAAAACCATACTAGAAATAATAATATTAATCCAAACATACTTAAAAGAGGATATTTGCCGATGAGGCTGCTCTTATTGACTTATTGTTACTTAGTGCCCTTTTTGTTAAATGTCGGTATAAGGTTTTAACCAACGTGAATCATGCGCTTGATTAGATAATAATTGAAGATTGATGTAGAAAGAGTAGTTGAGCCATCAATGATGTTTGAGTTAATATATTAGGATAAGATAAGTATATCCAACTACACTACTTGAATTTCAAGAGGACAATGAAGTAATCACTCTAAAAGCAAAGTAAACCTACTCTCATGTGTCTTCTTCCCTTACAACACTTGCTCCCTTTTTTTTTTCTATAAAAAGAGCTATACAGACTGTAAAGGCACTCACCCACACCATTCAGAAGTGACTAAGAGAAGCAAATCATTCAATGGCAGAGGTAGAAACTAAGCCAGAGACAAAGGCTGCGACTGAGCCAGAGACAAAGGCTGCGACTGAGCCAGAGACAAAGGCTGATAGTATGGTTGGAGAGGTTTGGATAGATGTTGATATCAAAGCTTCTGCAGAGAAGTTCCACCATATGTTCGCTAAAAGGCCACACCACGTGTCTAATGTCACCCCTCGCCACATTGGGGGAGTTGAGCTGCACGAGGGAGAGTGGGACAAAGTTGGAAGCATAGTCTTGTGGAACTACATTCATGGTAATGACAAAATAATACGTAAATATAATTCTTCACAATTTTACTCTTTCACACCAAGCATATGGGTATGTCTTTGATGATAAAAACATTTAACATTTCATTTTTGAACGAGTTTTGGGTGCAGAAGGAAAGGCAAAAGTAGCAAAGGATAGGATTGAAGCGGTGGATCCGGAGAAGAATCTGATAAAGTTCAGGGTCATAGAGGGAGATGTGTTGAAGGAGTACAAAACCTTCTGGATAACACTCCAAGTAATACTAGATAATTATATATTTTGTGAATCCTTTGATACTTCGATCGAGTTTTTTTTTGGTTTTCCATCTGAGTCAATATTCTGAAATCTCTCAACAGGTAACACCAAAGCAAGGAGGACCCGGAAGTGTGGCGAGGTGGCACTTGGAGTATGAGAGGAGTGATGAGAAGGTAGCTCACCCTGAGACTCTACTTCCATTCTTGGAATCAATGTCCAAAGAGATCGATGAACACCTACTGTCCACTGAGTAGAACGAAGACTTTCTTCTGCTTGTTTAAAACCCTATATATGATGAATCTGGTGCATCCATGTATGTATGTGGTACATGCATGCATATATTTCTATATTATATAAAGTAATAATAGTTACGAATATGTTATTTTTCTATGAGTGTTTCAAAAAAAATGTTATTTTTCTATGAAGTCACAAGTTTGTAACATAATCTTAGCAAAAAAAAGTTTGTAATATGTATGTGTATGAGCTTTCCCTTTCTTGTATGTTGTGTGACAAAATAAAATAAAAATTATACTTAGGCATTTTTGGGTTTAAATCATACTTATTCAGTTATGCATGAAACTATAATTATCATCAGTTTGGTCAATGCTATATAAATATGACTATATACATCTTTTTTAGTTATTGGTTCAATTTTTTCTAAGTATCTCATAATTTTTATATTAATATTATATTAATATTTTAATTAATCATTTTGCAATAATTTTAGAAATAAAAAGAAATGTTAACCAATTCTAATTAGCCATGTGGAATTTGTTTCACAACTCATATCTTTCTCTTTCATCCATAATGTAATGGAGAGCACTTTCAACCATTGATATTTAGTAAATTTCTTAGCAATAAATTAAGAAAATTAAGAAAGAGAGAAGGGAAAATATTTTAAAAGTTATAGTATTAGAACACCTCTAATGGTTAGAAACTATGGAGATAGATCTCTAGAACCAAAAATTAGTATTATAACTATTTATTTATGTTTATTTTCTTTAAACTAGTTAATCACCTATTTGAATGAATGTGTTCTTTTAGTATTTCATGGTTTCTTAATAACTCATAACTAAGAATTTTTACTCATTATATCTGTTAATTTCATTTATTTTTCTTTTTCTTTTAAATACTAAGAACCTTTTTCTAATACTACTATTAGAGGTGCTCTTAAATATTTTTAAAAACTTATGACATTACATATCTATTTTTAACTGGTTCAGTTTATCAAAAATAATTAATTTTAATTAAATAATTATATTACTATTAAAATAATAATACTTTTTAGTTAAGAACTTCTATTTAAAAAACTATCATTCATCCATGCATTGGAGGTGCTCTAAAATGTTTAAGATCTATATTTCTTCAATTGAGATACAAAATATTATATGGGGCATTTAACGTCTGCCGATTGACACACGTTTTTATATAGCTATGAGGTACAGTAAAAATTCTCTAAATTAATAATGTTAGAAGTATAAAATTTTATTAATTTATAGAATTTACAAAATTTCTTTTTAGATTTATATTTTAAAATATATTTTTATTAAAGAAGATAAATTTTTCATTTTACTATATCTATATATTAGTTAAATTTTATAGATTTGAATTTCATCTGCTTTATTAGATTATTTAATGTGTGTTGATTCATATGATAAAATACCAATGTAATTTTATATTAATTCCATGAATTAAGAACAAAATATTGAAATAAAAATAAAATTAAAGATGGAAATCATTTAATAAAATGAACAACAAAATACTTTATTTATATATATATATTTATTTATATTTATAATTTTAATGAAATTATATATTTACCTATTTTTTAATATTATTATTTTATCAAATTAGATTATATTTTATATTAATTTAATCTGGATCATGAAATTTATTAATTCATAAAATATTAATTATATAATTATCAATGTACTTGAAACTTTAAAAATGTTGTCATCGGTTAAATAAATATCGATCAACCGTAACAAATTTTTGTTTTGTTTGTTTTTGTTAATCGATTGTGGAATATATTCAGAATTATCCTTCATATATTTTTATAGAATAAAAATATTGATTATCAAAGATTATAGTTCTCGAGAATATCATTTATAAATTTTATTATATGGATCAACCGTTACAAAATTTTGTTTTTTTTGTTTTTGCTAATCGGTTTCGGAGTAAATTCAGAATTATCCCTCAAATATTTTTATCGAATAAAACATTATTTTATCAAAGATTTTAGTTCTTGAGCATATCACTTATATAATTTATTATAAATCAAATTTAAACACAATTTCGACTGATCAAATACATGTAACGCAAAAGCAAGAAGTGCTTGGAAGTGTTGTGAACTGAGACATGTTGAGTTTGAGACGATTGATGAGACGAATGTGGCTTACCCTAAAACTCTGTTTATGTTCTTTGAATCATTACCGTCCAAAGAGATCAAACGAACACCTCTTGTCCAAGGAATAAATAGATTTGTACTCTTTCTGTTTGCTTATGCAAATTCTAACGTCCTTTTGAGTTAGCTACGAGCATATCGACAATGTCACCACATTTATTAAACTCATTCAAATCAGTTAACAGCTGTGCTTATTTCATGTCTTCTTTCAACGATCCCTTGACCCTATGGAACCCTAATCCACTCAATATGAATCTCAACCTCACCTCTTTCGACATTTCTCAGCCTGAGAATCATGTCTTGGACGATCTTTCCATTACTGAACATGATTCTGCTCTCTTCAGCCAGGCAATTGTCTTTACTCGGCTTCACTCTCTTGACCTCGGTTCCATCAGCAAGTTCTTCAAGATCCATTGCTTGAGATTCAAGAAACGGCCTGACGTCTATTTCCGCATCTCCCATCTTGTCATGGGAAGTGAATGTATCTTTATCATAAACTTCCTGTTACAAAAGAAACTATTCAGAAACTAACAAAGCATATTTTAAACACGATGAAGAAGAAGTAACTCACGAGATTCACAGGTTGATTATGATCATTGAATGCAAGCGTCAGTTCGTCGTTCCACTCAGGGTTACAGTTATTTTCCACACGACTAGTCTTCAATGTCTGAGCCAGTTTCACAGCAAACAAGACATAACATTAGGAGAGGCATCCATTCACACATGACCGGATATGAGATTTATGGGACCATAATTAATTTTGGATTAATCTTAATAAAAAAATATTTTGACAATTTGGGAATAATACTACCTATATATAAGAGCAACCTTATTGGTAGAACTCTCCTAAAGTTCTCAAAAATTAAAACAAAAATGCTTTTATTTGATAAAATCACTTTAAAATCAATCAACCAATAATATGATAGTAAATAGAAAAAGAGGTTCTAAAAATCAGAGAAAAAATCTTTGCACATATTCATCTTTCTCCCTCTCTCCTAGTTTATTTGTACTTTTTATTTTTTTGATTTATAGATACTCAATTAGAACTCATCAATGGAGTTTCTCTAAGAGCATGATTAAAGAAGTTCTTAGGGATGTGTCTCATGAATAGTGTAAAAATCAGTTTCAAAAGTTATTAATTAAAAACCGGTTCTTATGGGTTTCTTACATTGTTTGCGGACTTTACTGACACGTGGCTGTTCGCGATTGATTCGTTTTTTATTTTTTTCTAAGGATTAATCATGGTTTAATAGTTCTGTAAAATTTGGAGTTAAATTTAATGTTTCATCCGGTTTTGCTGCTTTACATTAACACACTTTTACAGAGTGCGTGACTATGTAAGAGAGAAACAGAGAGAAAGAGTGTGTATGTACCTGAGAACCCATGGTTATGATGACAAAAGGGTCGCTGCTCTGAGAATCTCGACTAACAAGATTAATCCCTCTTTTAACTCGGATCCTAAGAAGTCCCACAAGATCCTCCATGTCTCCTCTGACAGAGCCTTCTCTTCCTCTGATCTGCTTCTTAAAAGAGCACTAGTTGCGGAAGAACAGTTAGGAGCAAGTTATGTTTGTGGCCTCTAGAGTCTGTGACTTTTTCTTTAACCTATGTCTTCGCAAGCATCTTCTGGAGGATCTTTTTATGCTACGGATCTTGTTTTTATAGTAGTCGAATAGATTTCCTTTTTGCCGTAACATTTTAATAAAAGTATTTTGTATACAGATAGAAAGTAATCTCATTTATACAAATCTAAAAGATATCAACTTCTCTTTTGCATCTTCATGGTCCCAGGCCAACACGTTCTTAGGTAAGACATGTGCTACTGTGCTAGTTTAGTCGATTGGTGATATTCATGCTATCTTCGTGGATCAGAAAATAGTACAAGAGATAAAAGCACCAAAATATATAGAACCTCATCCGAAAATATATAAACTTTTTTTACCAAAATATAATAATATATATATAAACTTATCATTTTGCTTATATTTTATAAATTTAGTTATATCATCCAATCTATACTATTAAAAGAGGATCATTCTAAAAAATCTACTTAAGAAAAGTTGTCAGACTCTTTCATTAGAAATGTTAAACTTTATATTACCTTAATTAATCAACTCCACTTCATTCAGTTAATATTTATGCTAAACTAAGATTTTGTGACCAGATTTTGTGCTCATTAGCATAAAATAAATACAATAGCATTGATTTTCAAATACCGAGTAGAAAGATAATGCTTAGATATAGTTTCTGTTGTCAGCACTTTTTGTATCTTTATCAGTAACAACAAATAAAATCACAAAAGCCTTTACAACATATTAGTGGCTATGATGATCATTTGTCCAACCTAATATAAATGCTGATTTACAACATTTATTAACATATTATTTTGAACCAAAATTTTGTATTCACAGAATGTAAATTTTTTTAATGTAAAACATAATGTACTCATAACAAACTTTAAAGTTTTCTAATTAATTAATTCAAATTTTATCTAAATACACGAAAATATTGTTAAAAATCTAAAATTTTACTTGAAACCTGAAACAATAATCAAAAACTCGAACATGAAACTTAAAAGAATATTCGTGATACCAAAAACATATTCAAAACAGCAAATATACATAATATACACAACATATTTAAAGTATTGTACGAGTTTCAGTAGAATCCAAACCCGAACCAAGACTAAAGGTCTAAAAAATACACGATATATACTTTGACCTAAAGTTGGATCTGAACTGAACATGTCTATTCAGGTCGATTTTGAATCAGTTTTAGAACCAAATAAAATATTTAGATGTAAAAAATAGTTACACAACAACATACATACAAAATCTCAAATAAATTAAATCATAAATTATATAATTTAAAACAAATTATATATTTTGATATAATACGATTTTGCAACATAATAATATATAACAATTTATAATACTAACTATATCAAACTTTGTTTATCATAAAAAAAACGCGCTTCACGTACGTACGTATATAAACGCGTCTGCATGCAAAAATATGCACAGAAGATGCTTATCTAGGTCTTGTCTTAAAATATACATGAATACGCGTTTAAGAAAAAAGAAACAAAAAACTAATGATTCCAAAAAAAAAACGAAGCGAAAACAGAACATAACAGTTCTCTCTTAATTTATATACATACCTCTCCTCTCACCAAGATTCACAAATTCGATTCTCCTTTTTTCCATCTTCTTCTTCCTCCTCGGCTCCTCTTCTCAGATCCCTGCTTCTCATCGCTACCGACGAAACATCTCTTATTCGCTGCTTCTGTTTCCATCTCCCTCTTTTTTTCTACGTTAAATATATATTTTTCTTCGGTGAAGTTTTGTGAATGGTGGAAGCTAATCCGATCTGCGATAACTCATATAGGCTCCCCCTTTCAATCCAAAGGGCAAGCTTTTACGTCCCTCTATCTTCAGACTCTGTTTTCGCTTTTGGATCTTGCAAAGAAGGCTGGTACTACCGTTGCCTTGGCATCGACCCGTGAAAAATCTAGCTCCTCCTTACCGTTTGACATCTATTTTTCTAGCGATTATTATTTTTAATTTACTTTTGAAAGATGTTGTACAAGCTCAAGAAAAGAGAGGTGGTTAAAGGAAACCGAATCTTGATCAGCGTTACGTTTCTTGGTAGCCCCGGTCCGATCCGGTTTGTTGCTAACGAAGGAGATCTGGTTGCTGCGGTGATCGACACTGCTCTTAAATGTTACGCTCGAGAAGGTCGGCTTCCCATTCTCGGATCCGACTTCAACGATTTTATTTTCTATTGTCCCATGGTTGGACCTGAAGGTGAGATCAATCTCATCCATTTATATATCCAAATCATGTTGAGTTCTTTATTTAATTATTTTTTTAAAATATATATTTTGTAGCTCTGAGTCCATGGGAAGCAATTGGGTCGTTGGGAGCGAGGAACTTCATGCTGTGTGAGAAGTCAGAGGAGGAGAAGAAGAAGGTGGAGGAAGCCAATGGAAGATCGAATTTTCCCATTAATGGAGCTAGAAAAAGAAGCTTTAGGGCTTGGATTAACAGATCTTTCAGTCTTAAAGTCACTACTCATTAGACTTTATATATATTGTCTTATGTTACCTTGAATGCTCAAGATTATTGGTTTTATGTGTTATTTGATTTCTCGTTTTGAATGAATGATTTGTTTCTTGTGTTCAGTTTGAAACATTTGTCTTTTGAATTCTCCTTTTGAACTTTTGATTTGTTTCTTGCATTTGCCTACAACTTTCAAGTTCTTTCTTTTGGCTTTTTGCAAAAGTTAGTCTATATTATCGAAGATGTGACGAAAACAAAAAAAAATTATAACTTCGATTTTGGCGCAAATTAAGGACTTGTTGGTTGTTACAATGTCATTAGAACACAATGAGGTATTTTGCATTGTTCGCGGGCTCCACTGACACGTGTCGACCCGCGATTAGTTTGAATTTTTTTTTTAAACAGAAAAAAGAATAAAAAAAAAAAAATAATAAGAAACCCATTTTTGGGGTGATGGGTTAAAGATGCTCTTATCTTCTCTATTTTTCGTTTTCAGGAGTAACTTTCTTGGTTATTGAAATTGAGACTGAGATTTGATTAGCAGACTAGAGATTGGAGTTTATGATACTAGGGGTGTTGTCTCCGTATAAGTTTGGGGTCATAGGCATAGTTCTTGTTTTATCTCAATATTTGCTAGAGTTGTTGTAGTTGTGAAGTTTACGTTTTGGGTTGAGCATTATTTTCAAGTTTTTTATTGTTATATATAGCTAGAGTTAGAGTTATGATGATGAACTATATAGGCATTGTTCTTCACTTATGAATGACTAAACTATTTTAGTATTGTGATTATTATATTTTGTGGTGTTCCTTGTTGTGTCACTGAAATTTATTGTTTGTTTGTCTTTTTAATTTGTTTCTTGTATTGTTGAAAATACATAAATTATATTAAGGTTGTTGAGAGTACATTTTGTTTATAAATATATTTTTCAGTTTAATTGTGTAAATTGTGTGTATTAAGTAATAATTTTTATTATTCTTATTATTTTGTTATATTTTTTTATTTCTAAACTTGTCGCTTTTACCGAACTTTAAAAACAAATACATGAAATCTTGTAGAAATAAATATAAGATGGGTGCCAATTCTGAGTAGTAGAGTCTTAATGGGTTTTAAACAAATTTATGTATTTCTTAGAAGAAGATAATATTATTGGCATGTTGACATTAAGTATGTAAGTTATTTTCATAAGAAAAGAGGAGTAAGCATGTGGAGATGTTGTTGTCGCCTTTGTGTCTGTCGGGGTTGTCTATTGTATCTTTTGGTGTGCTTATGTTTGTTTCTCTTTTATTTGATTGGTAATATGTAAACAAAAATCATTGTTAGTTTTATTTATCAAATCTTACTTTACTTTGCTTTTGGTTAAATAGCCGGCCGTGTAGTTTGTATTTGTTTAGCTGACTCAATGTATCTGTCGTTGAGTTTTAGTTGAGATGATTGGTTTGGTATATTTGTTTTGAAGTTTATTTGTAAGATTTGACAAAAAGACAAGTGGTCGTTAATAATTCATCTTTTTGAGATTTTAAATTTTAGTATTTTGATTGTTTGAGTTGTTGTAGTTTTTTTAAGCTGTAAAATAAAAGTTTGTATGAAATTAGTTTGATAAGTAAGGGAGATAAATAGACTACCACAGATCTTGGGTAGAAAATATTTTTGATCATTGATATTAGCACCATATAGACAGTAATATAAAGGAAATTGTGTGTTGATTGTTTCTTGCGGGTCAATGAGGAGACGAACAATGATTCAAGTTGTTTCTTTGGTAAGGTCAAAGCCCTGGACATAACGGATTTGTCCAACCACATCTGCGAGTTTAAATATCAGTTATGTTAGCGAAACATAATATAAACCCAACTGCAATGTGATAATATAACTGAGAGTTCTAGGTTTGTGTTCGCAATCACTTATATATTGTCGAACATCATAATCATGACTGGAGATTGATCTCAGTAATAGTGGTGATGAGTTCATCAATAATGGTTGGTGGGATAAAATGAATGAGGAATGGATGATCAGTTATCTTGTACATGCTTGAGCACTTAGCAACTTAAAAATGATTGACTTTCATAATGGAACCGGTTTTCAAAGATGGCATGTAATGATTAGCATGTCCAGTGGAAATCAACCTATAAATTACGGAATCTGCAAATAATATTCTTCAACAAAGAATAAAAAAATTAATTAAAAACAGTTATATTAAATAAATATGATAGATCGAAGATTAATTTACTTTTTCATCAAAAAAGAGAACCACGATTGCCATAAACTCCTGCTTTTCTTTATGTTATTCTAAGAGCTGTGCAGAAGTAACTAACTTGCAAGTGTTTTGATATCAGTTGGTGTTTTCCCTCAGCAAACGACTTTGGTTCAGAGATTATTACCCTTCTCAGCCAAAGAATTATATGTCAATGTCAGTAACATTCAGTTTAAGCATATACATTTACGTCAAATAAATATTGTTTATAATGAGATCTTTTGAGCAGGCTTACCTCTTTAATGACTACTGGGAAGACATAGGAACAATAAGATCTTTCTTAATAAAACTTCTTTGTATCCTTGATTTGATCATGGGCTACTCAGAGGCTTACCCGTTTGAGAGAAGTTGCGTTCTTGACTAAGCGGTCTCTGGCTTTGAAACTTTTTAACGAGATATGCCAATAATAATTTATCTTGAGATTGTGTATCATGTAAGTTAGAAGACACCTATAGTATGATTGTCACAGTAGGTCAAATGCACACAAAAGAGAAACAAAATAATTGTATTACAATAAATTTAAGTTAGAATATTCGAACAGAATATTCTGCGGATCCATGCACGATTATGAAAATATAACTCTTTGTAATGTTGTGTTCAAAAAAGAAAAAAAAAAGAACTCTTTGGTAATGTTTAAGTAAATACGAAAATGCAGGTGAAATCCGAAACTCAACGGCTGAGATTTTTCTTACGGGGGTGACAGTAGAAGAGTAAAAAAGGTTAAAAAACGTTCCACGTCATTCACTCAGTTGTGCCAAGGTGAAAAAGAGAGGAGCCACACGTGTCACTGTCTCGTTTAGCTTGAGCAACTTCTTTGCGTCGATCATACTCTCTCTATATATCATCACTCTCGTCTCTTTCTCTCCCTCTCCAGAAACTAATCCAAATCTGATCTTCTTCTTCTTCTTCACCTCCTCAAAGAAAGAAGGATATGGTGTTCAAGGTCTCTCTCGTCTCAACCTCCCCTATCGATGGCCAGAAACCTGGTACCTCTGGTCTCCGTAAGAAGGTTCGTCTGCACCGATATTGAATCGATCTCGATCCGATCTTCTCCTGACTAAGATTAGCATTTCGATTTAGATTTAAAAAATTTCGCATTGATCCGTACAATTATGAAGATAGCTGAATGATTACAAAATTTGCATAACTCTTTTGATCAATTTTCTGTAAATTGTTTGTTTTGGATCAACGTCGTGCGTACAGTTATATTTACCCAGTAGAGCTTTGTCATTACGTGTTTAAATTGATGGGGGATGTGTATTCATCAGATCTTTAATTATTTTTTTGATGTTCGTGTATAAAATGATCTAAGCATGGATAAGCAAATCATATATGAGTCTCAATGAAATTTGGATTATTAATGTTAATCACCATGAGTTATGTGGTCTATCTATCTGTTTCAAAGACTCGCAAACAAGTGTGGGGTTTGATCATTTTGTCATACCATTGCTGTAGTATTCTCTCTGCAGTCATCCTTTGTTATCTCTGATTGGTATTTTGCCTTGTCTAACTGTGTAGGTGAAAGTCTTCAAGCAACCCAATTACCTACAGAACTTCGTACAATCAACTTTTAATGCTCTTACTCCAGAGAAAGTCAAAGGTGAGGTTTTTTAGTTCTACTCTCTGGTTACTTTTCAACCGTGTGCTTGTAACGTAACTGTTCCTAGCCATATATGTGTTCTTTTCAATGAGTGTGTTTGATCGTCTGTGCAGGTGCCACACTCGTGGTCTCTGGTGATGGCCGTTATTACTCAAATGATGCTGTTCAGGTAACACCAGTTTCATTACTTTTCTTCCATATCTTGTTGAATGCATATACTTGTGTATTGGTGTTCATGTATTTACAATATTTTGGAAGGAACTCACATATTACGCGTTGCTACACCCTTATTGAATAGTAAAACTTAAGTTATAAAATCTATCAATAAAAATTGTATTAGGAACAGCTAGAGAGCGTAGATGTTGAGGTTCTGTTTGTCTTTGAAGATGATCTCTGAAACTTGCTTGGAGCCTTTTTTTTTTTTTTAGCTCAGTATGTTTGACCTGCTCATGTTCAAATGCTATTCCAGATGATTCATACAAATTGATTTCCTATCTTAACAGATCATTATTAAGATGGCAGCAGCTAACGGTGTGCGACGTGTGTGGGTTGGTAAAAACACTCTCTTATCAACTCCTGCGGTATCAGCTGTGATTCGTGAAAGATCAGGAGCTGATGTGAGATATCTTTCTCTGATCTCATGTTTGTAGTGATCTTTGGATTTTTTTTTTTTTTATTCTGCCTAAGCGAAAAATGCAATGATGGTGATGAGAGACTAACCTCAGCCCCCCGCTTACAGGGATCGAAAGCAACAGGAGGATTTATTTTAACAGCAAGTCACAATCCTGGTGGCCCTACTGAGGTCCGTTCTGTTCTTGCTCTGTATCTTTTGTCCGCTGCCCCTTTCATTTGAGCAGCTCGTTTTGTACCCCTATATTAGTTATGTAACTTGATAAGACTAAGAGTTGATTCCATATACAGGATTTTGGAATCAAATACAATATGGAAAACGGGGGACCTGCTCCTGAATCAATCACTGACAAGATTTACGAGAACACTAAGACGATCAAGGAGTACCCTATTGCAGAAGATCTACCCATTGTAACTAACATTCTGAAGAATCCGCTAACTTGACAACATCTATTCCATCAACTGTTTTTCATTGACGCGTATCTGTGATTAATTGCAACAGGTTGATATATCTGCCATTGGTGTGACCAGTTTTGAAGGACCTGAAGGAAAGTTTGATGTTGAAGTTTTTGATTCCGCAGATGACTACGTTAAATTAATGAAGTGAGTGTTCCCTAAATTTTAGAGCATGATTCCAGAATCTGCTCCATCTATCGTATATGTGCAATCTCTGTGATCTTTCTAAATATATTTTCTCACTCCTTCAAGGTCAATCTTCGACTTTGAATCCATCCGGAAGTTGCTTTCATCTCCAAAGTTTTCATTCTGGTATGTAGCTTGAATTGGTTCCCTAACCTTTTCCATTTGAGTTAAGTTTTGTAATATATATTCCATCGCTCTATTTTACTATGTTCTATGAAGCTATGATGCAATGCATGGAGTTGCTGGAGCCTATGCCCATCGGATCTTTGTCGAAGAACTCGGTGCGCAAGAAAATTCTTTATTGAACTGCGTACCCAAGGTCTTACTTTTGTCCAACCAATAAATGCTATACCTTGAATTATCACAAAACCACCTCCAGCCTCATATTTACCACTATACAACATTTTGTAGGAGGACTTTGGAGGAGGCCATCCGGATCCCAATTTGACCTATGCTAAGGAGCTTGTGGCTCGAATGGGATTAGGTAAATCCGACACCGGAGTTGAACCTCCGGAGTTTGGTGCTGCAGCTGATGGTGATGCAGACCGTAACATGATCCTTGGTAAAAGGTAGCTTACTAATGCTCTTTTAAGTTAAAAACCTACATGGGACGGAAGTACTGTTGAACTTAAATCATCTCTCCTCTTTTGCAGGTTCTTTGTAACTCCTTCTGATTCAGTTGCTATAATTGCTGCAAATGCTATTGGGGCCATACCTTACTTCAGCTCTGGTTTGAAAGGTGTTGCAAGGTATTATACTTTCAGAATCTTTCTCTAGTAGCTGCAGAATTCTGTGTAAATATAGATAGCTCTTTGATTATTTACTTTAGGCTTAACTTTCACTTCTTATTTTAGGAGCATGCCTACCTCAGCTGCTCTTGATGTTGTTGCAAAAAGCTTGAATTTGAAGTTCTTTGAGGTATGTCACCATGCAACCTCTATCCAGATTCTTTTCCTCCTAACTCCATCATTCATTCACGCGTCTATTAAAATCACATATCAGGTTCCAACAGGCTGGAAGTTTTTCGGTAATCTGATGGATGCTGGAATGTGTTCTGTTTGTGGGGAAGAAAGTTTTGGAACTGGTTAGTTTCTCTTTCCACAGTCACGCATCTTTTATTAACTTAGAAACAACCGACACGTCTCTGAAAGATGACTATTTTACAGGCTCGGATCATATCCGTGAGAAAGATGGAATCTGGGCTGTTCTTGCGTGGATGTCCATACTTGCTCACAAGAACAAGGAAAACCTTGAGGGTGACGCTAAATTGGTGACGGTTGAAGACATTGTCCGCAAACACTGGGCTACCTATGGCCGTCACTATTACACTCGTTACGACTATGAGGTAAAAAGTTGTTAAGTTTGGTGATTGTATTATACCATATCATGCGGAACACAAAGAACCCTTTTGCGATATCGTAATTTTTTTTTGTCTCCAAAAGAATGTAGACGCAGGTAAAGCTAAGGAATTGATGGAGCATTTAGTCAAATTGCAATCTTCAATCCCTGAAGTCAACAAGTACACACACTCTTCCACTTCTTTGATATCCCTTTCACTCATCAGTTTGGTACTCTGTATTCCTGACCTCTTCCTCTCTCGATTTTTCTTCAGGATGGTGAAAGGAATTCGTTCGGACGTGGCAAATATCTCCAGTGCGGATGAATTCGAGTACAAAGATCCAGTTGATGGCTCCGTCTCGAAGCACCAGGGAATCCGTTACTTGTTTGAAGATGGATCACGACTTGTAAGTCCATTCTTTTCTTTGGTTTGTTGAGCTCTTTAGGCATATCAGCTAGAACAAAGTTATAGATATACACCTTTCATAGCCCCATACGCATCAAAACATGTGGATATGTTTTAAACATGAAAAACATAAAGTAAGTAATCCTCTCCTGTTCTATGATCCAAAATCATGTGAAGGTTTTCCGTCTGTCTGGAACTGGCTCGGAAGGAGCAACCATCCGACTTTACATTGAACAGTACGAGAAGGATGCTTCGAAAACTGGACGAGAGTCCCAGGAAGCTCTGTCTCCTCTGGTCAGATTTACAAAAAAACTCTTCTCAACTAATACCAAAAGAATATGGTCTCATCAAATACTGAATTGTTGTTTGATGTGTGTGATTGATTACAGGTGGACATAGCTCTGAAGCTGTCCAAGATGGAAGAGTTCACCGGCCGATCAGCCCCTACCGTCATAACATAAGAACACTGTCAAGTGCAACCATCTTCAAATCATACACTTCTTTGTCTTGCGTCTATGGGATGCTTTCTTTCTTCTCATTATATGAAACTATTAATAATTAGTCTCGGGGAGGCTTTCATATTTCATTGAGTTATCGTGAAGCTTATACTTGTATGGATTTGACTTTTATCGGTTTTGTTATTTACATCAGTTACATGATTAAGATCTGGTTATGCAGTTCAACGATCTTGCAAGTTCCGTCTCTTAACATCTAACAACTTTGTTGATACCTCAACATGTTAATATTGGTTTTGCATTGAGCTTCTTTAAATGGATGCGACCCACCGACCAAATATCATAGTTTTATTTGATAGAAATAAAATATTTTTGTACCAATAAGAATACATACAAAGAACTGAACCAGTATTATTCAAATGATTTTTATATCTAAAATATTCAAATCGAAACCAAATTGATACCTCAGTTATATAAGAATATTAATTATACATACAATATAACATAATTAAATATATATTTATAAGTTAAGATTTTATTAAAACTTAAAAATATCAAAAAAATATTTGAAAAGACTAAATTATTATAAAGTAGGGCAATTTCTTAAATAGTTATTTTTAAGTTTTTGTCACAAAAATAATCCTCAAAAAATAAAATGACCAAAATAATTTTTTTTTTTTGAAATTTTTAATTTTTTTTTTTTTGAAATTTGAAACCCTAACCTCAAACCCACCCTTTAACTCTAAACCCTAAAGTCTAAATTAGTTAACCCTATGAGTATAAATGCAGATAAATAAATTTTTTAGCTTCTAAAAAAAACTATTTCTGTCATTTTCTTCCTTAAAAACTATTTTTGTAAACAACAAACTAAAAAAACTATCTAAGAGAATTTATCTATAAAGTATTCGAACTATAAAGTATCTAGATATTTTTATCTAAAAATATCTAAAGTAAACCGATATATCCAAAAAATATATCTAAATCATCTTAATTATTTGATATTTTATTCAAAATATCCAATATTTAATTTAAATTATCGAACAATCTAAAATAACCGAACCAGAACTAAATAAGAATTGAATTTTTCCAGATATTTTGCGGTTTCTAGATTTACTATCTGAACCAAAGCTGAAACTATCTAAATTGAACCTAAAATAGTTAGATGGTAAATTAATCATCTAACTCCTACGTGACTTACACAATATTTGAAATATCCGAATCGAACTGATGTCCAAAATGTTCAGACCTACATACAACAGAATCTAAATCGTTCAATTGGTTTATCTAGAATGGTGGACTCGACTCGACCACCGTCTCTGCATGCTTCTATTAACTATACCACAATCTATGGACAACCCCATTTGTACTTAATTTCAAATAACAAAAAAAAAAAAAAAGAGTAAAGGATTTGAAAGAGAAGACGAATCAAAATATATTTGAGTTGCTTTCGTAATGAATATAGAAAAATCGAATAAGGAAACCTGAAGATTGATAGAGTCGTACAAAACCCGAATTCTCCTACCGGACCTTCCATAATTAGAATGCAGCTCTTATCACCTTTCGTCTCCACGACACCATCCTTTATTTCCTTTTTAAGTATATCTTTCTTTTTTGTCAAAAAAGTATATCTTTCTTACGATCCATTTTCTCTTTGTTTTTCTTTAGTATCGAATATAGATAATTAAACTATCGAATATTTCAGAATTCAGATCCAAGTTACTCAAACATTCTCAGATACGACGTGAATAATTGAGTGGTCGTGCATACACATGACCATGATAAAACCAAACTGGAGTACAGTCGTATAAATTTGTTATATGATCCACATGAAAATGAAACATGCATGCATATACAGCAATTACATAGTGTTTGCTCTCTACGAAGATAAATAATACTCCATCCGTTTCATATTACTTGTCGTTCGAGGTCTATGCATACATATTAAAAAAACATATGATTTGTATATTTTCAAAATAAACACACAATTACCTATACACTTAATCATATTTCAACCAATAGAAAAATAAAATAAAAAATCTTATTAATGAATTTTGCATTAAAACTCTAAAACGACACTTATTTTGAAACGGAATTTTTTCCCTACAACAACAAGTAATATGAAACGGAGAGAGTAGTATTTTTCACGATAAAAAGCAATGCATATGAAAAGGCTAGCTAGTGAGAGAGTTAACATATTTTGTTGATAAGTTCCAAAAGAAAACACCAAACACATCTAACGAACTACCACTACCACCACCCGCGCGCACTACTGTCTATCACAGTCATTACACACGATAAGCAGCACACAAAGCCTTTTGTCTCTAAGCCGCTTCTTATCACTAATCATATAAGAAGTAAATTTCGTCGGTTTCTACGTAACAAACCATTCAAGCTGATTGAAGACAAACTCCCACTCCCAATAGTACCTGCCTGATCTATCATCTCTATATTTCAAAACTAGTAGTCTAAGAGCATCTTTTAACCCTAAGCACCCCTATGGGGTGCTTAACTTTTTTGATTTTTTCAAAAAAAAAAAAAAAACAAACCAATTACGGATTGCCACGTGTCGGTGAAGCCCGCAAACAGTGCAAGCATCAGCTCTTAATTAGGCAACACAAGCACCCCACAAAAAAGAAAAAAAAAACTAGCTTAGGGTAATCTTGCTCTTAGCTTGTACTCTTAATCATAAATTTAGCTGCTTCTATATACGTGTGTCGTGTCGGCAAAATGTAGTTTTGAGATTTATGATTTATTTTCTCTTAAAACAGCAAATTCCATTGTCATTTTTCTGGTTCATAGACAAGACTTTCGTAATTATATCTATGTAAAAATGTAGCTCATTCACTTTCATTTTCAACAATCTTCTTCGTATTTATAATCGATTTGGATATCTTTGAATAAACCCACCCAATCTTTGACAAGTTACGTAAATAAACTCTTGTACAAAAAAATGATGGACGACCAAACAACAAGTTCTACCGCCATCTATCACTATTGTATTTTAATTAGCGACACAGAGTATTTCCATTAGTGTGTCGTATTTCTTTTCTTGTGTACGTATGAGTTATGACTATACTTAGATATGAAATGTGACATAATCATTGGATTATAACTGTTTTCCGTGTTGGCACTAAATGTTCGTAAGCTGTATACCTAAAAACATGTTTATTGAGGGTCTCTTCGGACGGATCTCTTAACGGGATTTAAGAGACAGTTTCTTAGATTTTAACTAATGTAGAATCATCAACTATTTCCACGCGTATGTAAATAGAATTTTGAATTTCTAATTTCTAAATGCTTATAACTGCGGAAAGGCACTTCATCGACTTTAGTTGTTTTTGTTACCAAAATGTATGTATGTTATATACTTATATATACATATGCTTTCCTTATATTCTTTTTTTTGTCTAAATGTAAAGAAAAAAATGTGATTTCACTTTTTTACCGGGAACCCAAACATTATAAATAGTTTTTTCTAATGTGAATTGAATCTGAACAGCGAAAAACTACCAGCATTTCCTTTATTACTAGGCTAACAAAACATTGGTTCCTTATATTCTTTTTACTGTCAACAATGTATGTTAGAATTTAAAAACTTGTCATATATATATGACTTCCATACTTTCTTTTGGAGTTCAACGCATGACTAATTGTTATGATATAGCTACGTGACAGAAAACTGTAGATCAAAGTGTCGTTTTAATAGACCTAAACACATTAATTAAAGGATAAAGTAAGAAAACTTGTAACAACGAGGAAACAAATGATTTCCACAAAAGACGGATTGAATCAAACTTTCGAATACTTTAATTTGGTCAAGCTCACACGAAACTCATGTGACTGATCAAAGTCTGAAAGCCTTCGACCTCTGATTTGGATATGTACTTAAAACGCTTTCTGAGAAACACCCTAACGCTTGGTTGGTGGATTTCACATCATAACAATTTTAGATTTTTTTATTGGTGATATGTGGTTTTTGTGGGTGGAGAAGCAGAGTTCTCATAACTTTATTTCATCATTATTCACACAAAAATTGTATAGTACCAGTATAAGGATTCTTTTAGAGAAATAGAAAAATATAATTCAGTATGCAATTTGATGGTCTAGCGAACACACGAAAATTTAGCTTTTTTAGAAGTTACAATAGTCGAAACTTTGCTAATTATCATATAGTTTCACATCATCTACTAATTCTTGTATACTTATTAAACTAAAAGATTAGGACTTTATTTTTATTTAGGTTTCATCTCATTTTTAATGTAGAATTTCTAAGAGAAATTGTTAAAAATATCACAAACTAAATATCATTTTTTAAAAATATTCTTAATCAAAAATATATTAATATTTAGGTTTAGACTTTAATGATTATTGTTTAGAATTTAGTATTAAAGAAGTGGTGTTAGATTTATAAACATTTTATAAATATTTAAAAAATTAGTTTAGTGTTTTCTATCACAAAGTATTTTTAAAAATATTCATTCATTAATGGTAAATTTTTAAAAAATATGTCTAACTTATAGTAGAATTTCATTTTTTCGGTTCATCATTGTTTCCAACCATTCATCTTTTATTTACTTCGTTTGATCCTTTCTCTCTCTATATATATTAAATTTGTTTCATAATATATAATCGAATTTCTATCACATTTGGAGTCTCAGGCTTTGTGACATTTGGCACTACAGGAAAGGTCCAGTATTTCAAACATCTTTACACATGTGGCATACCATCAGCCTCATGCACTTGTAAAATCAAAAAGTTAGTTTCTTTACATGGTTTGATACTTGAGCTTCCTTTCCTACGTACGTAGTTGTTTGTATTAAGTTTTAACCAATGACCATAGCTAACTTGGATTCTTCAAATATTATCTTCTTATTTCATACATATGTCTAACATTGTTGTTTCATCTTATAAGCTATTAACTAATCACGTAAAAATGTTTCTACATTCTATTATAACAAAATAAACCATAACAATGCGAGGATACAAATTGAAGTTACAAGTTTTCCTTAAAATTCAATCACACATCACACTCTCTCATGATTATTGTGGGACACATCACACTCTCTTAAGACATGATTATTGTGGGGTTTTCAGGATAGAGTTTTTAACGTAATTTAAGAATCGTCTCTTAACTTTTTCTTAGTTAAAGTTAAGAAACAGTTCTTATATTCCGCTAAAGAATCCCGTTCTAAAAATTCGCAATAATCATGGCCTTACGTGGTTGCATACGTGTATATGTATTTATGAGAGCTAAAGAGTATCCATTCATTTGCTTATACTTGCATACGTTTATATATAACTCTTACTTCCTTATGAAACCACAATATACACTTCATAATCCAATAATTCTCTATTGATACTTTTCAAACCCCCAAATGGATCACAAACCTCCCAGATGTTTATACACCAAATATATTATTATACCAATGATTTACATCCTATCAATCTCTCATACCAACGCCTATTTCATAACTTCATGCAAACAAACTCCATACCCTAACGTCTGCGCCCATCACATGTCTAATTCACCTCTCAAAACTTTAGACGACCAAACCGATGGGCTAACTTTCCACGACCTTGTGGTTAGCTCCACCATGGACCAGGCCGTGCACCTACACCGCCTCGTCACTAAGGTGAAACGGCGTCGCTCTATCCACAGACATGCCAAGTCAGCTTTGCTCGACTGCTTGGAGCTCTACGAAGATACCATAGACCAACTCAACCACTCTCGGAGATCATATGGTCAAGACTCTTCACCGCATGATAGACAAACCTTGTTAAGCGCTGCCATAGCTAATCAAGACACTTGCAAAAACGGTTTTAAAGATTTTAATCTAACCTCTTCCTATTCAAAATACTTCCCTATACACGTTCACAGGAATCTCACTAAATCAATAAGCAACTCTCTTGCGGTTTCAAAGGCCGCAGCTGAGATGGTTGCCGAGAAACATCCAGCGTCAGCGTTCAAAAAATTCAACAAGCAAGGAAGTAGCGGCGGAGGTGGTGGTCGGAGATTGATGTCTTTAGACGACCAGTTTCCTTCGTGGATCCCTCTCTCCGACCGTAAACTTCTGGAAGATTCTGTAACCACGGCTAAACCCGATCTAGTTGTAGCTAAAGACGGTTCGGGTCATTACACAAGTATTCAACAGGCGATAAATGCAGCAGCCAAACTTCCTAGAAGAAACAAGAGACTTGTGATATACGTTAAAACCGGCGTTTACCGAGAAAACGTGGAGATCAAGAAATCGATCAAGAACGTGATGGTTATCGGAGACGGCGTCGACTCTACCGTCGTCACCGGTAGTAGGAACGTTAAAGATGGTACCACGACGTTTCGGTCCGCAACTTTTGGTACGTCGTCCGTGCTAAATATCAAAAATACCTTTTTAAAGTAGTCTTTATTGTTAACTATATCGATTGTTCACACATGTACATAAATATTTTTTTATATAAAAAAATACTACTATAAACTTTTACTACTAAATACAATGACTTTTAATCATGAATTAGCTACTAGTTATTATAACCTTTTCGCCAGGTATTATTTCATAACTTTTCAATATTTTTTACTCCTCCGTTTTATATTAATTGTTTTAGGTTTATGCACACAAATTAAAAAAAACATTTAATTTTACACATTTTCAAAATAAAAACATTATTACCAATACACCTAACCATATATCAACCAATAGAAAATAGAGTAAATAATATTACCAATAAATTTTGCATTGAAAACCAATAACGACACTTATTTTGAAAAAAAAATTTACTCGAGAACGACAATTAATTTGAAATGGAAAGAGTATTAAATTTTAAAGTATACTTTCTTCTGTCAAAATATATATATTTTTTAATTGTCAAAATATTTGCTCTCTTTGTAACGTCTAAACATATAATTTATGCTTTAAATACAACTTTTGAATTGAACCAAATATATCTTTGTATAACTTTTGAAGTATTATTTAGCAACATGATTTATTTTTTGGTAAAACAAATGATATAATTTTATTTCTTTTGACCGGCCAACAGCTGTTTCCGGCAGCGGTTTTATCGCACGAGACATAACATTCGAGAACACAGCGGGACCGGAGAAACACCAAGCGGTGGCTCTCCGGTCAGGCTCAGATTTCGCCGTCTTCTACGGCTGTTCTTTCAAAGGCTACCAAGACACTCTCTACCTTCACTCCCGCCGTCAGTTCTTGAGAAACTGCAACGTCTACGGAACCGTCGACTTCATCTTCGGAGACGCAACCGCAATCCTCCAAAACTGCAACATCTACGCTCGTAAACCCATGAGCGGCCAGAAAAACACTGTCACGGCTCACTCCCGCAAAGACCCTAACGAGAACACAGGTTTCGTCATCCAGAGCTCGACGGTGGCCACGGCGGCGGAGACTTACTTAGGAAGGCCGTGGAAGCAGTATTCTAGGACGGTGTTCATGAAATGCAGTCTCGGAGAGATGGTGAATCCGGCGGGGTGGTTGCCTTGGAGCGGTGACTTTGCTCTGAGGACTCTTTATTACGGCGAGTATGGTAACACTGGCGCCGGAGCAAGTGTCTCCGGTAGAGTTAAGTGGCCAGGTTATCATGTTTTGAAGACGGCGACGGAGGCGGGGAAGTTTACGGTGGAGAATTTCTTGGACGGGAATTATTGGATTACGGCGGCGGGAGTACCGGTCAATGCGGGTCTTTGACTTTGTGTGTTTATTTGGTGTTGACTTTGCATGTGGAGTCTTTGGTTTTTGTTGGCGTGTTGATGTTTATATGATCATATAGTTTTGTTGTCCATGTAATGGATTTGGATATGGATCATTTTGAATATAGAATAAGAAAATCAGTATAATTTGGGTTTGGTTGGAGGAATTGATATACTATACATTTATGTTATATAGGCTTTGAAAGTTGAAATTGCAAGTGTCATTACTTAGATCATGGTTAACTTTAGTATATTAAATTAGTCTCATATATTGTGATTTTAGATGGACCTACGGTGCTTAAAATGCTTAATTATTTAGATTTTGTAAGATAAATTATGTTTGAAAAAGCCCTATATATATGGATACTATGCTCTAGGTAATGAGATAGCACTCCTGATTTTTTTTTTTTTTAGTGTTTACTTTGTTTAAAAAGGAACTTTACGGAGGACTTGAATACTGAAAACAAGATCTAAAGAATATACATATAATATACTGTAAAAAACGATATATGTAAACTTAGCAAAATACAATATATGTACGTTTGCTTGATAATCAACATCGCAGGTTGTTTTAGAGTGTTCGTTGTCCAGTGTCCATAGAAAATAAAAAAGAATTGGAATCAATTATATTATCGATGGCTATTTCGACTCGATCTATATGTTGGGCTTTTAAAGCCCATTAACAAATTATGTGACAAAGAAGATTCGACTGGAGACACTAGTGGACTAGTGGTGATTCTGGCGAACCTTTAGGGCATTTTTATTGGGGGTTCTTAGAGAGGGGATTCTTAGCGGAAGTTAAGAACTCCCTAAAAATCCCCCAATAAACATGCTATTAGGAACGTAGAGCTAATGCATTTCACCTATTAAACAAAATTTTACGGTCGATCCGCGATTCCTAGATACCAAAGACATCCTAAGTAAAAAAATACTCCCTACTATTTTTATTGAACACATATGTATAAAGAATTTTGTGCATAGGTGTATAACGTTAACATAACGTTTTTTATACATTCTAGATTTGTGAAAAAGATCTATCTGTAGTAAGTACTATCTAGGAGTAAAACATTGAAACATATAAGATTTACATTTTGTTTTGAAGTAGCATCAGTAACTAGTGGATTAGACACATTATGGCTGGCGACTGAATATAAAACTTTCTACTCCCTCCGTTTCATATTAATTGTCGTTCTAGGTTTATGCACACAAATTAAAAAAACATTTAATTTTACATATTTTCAAAATAAAAACACTATTACCAATACACCTAACCATATATCAACCAATAGAAAAATAAAATAAATAATATTATCAATAAATTTTGCCTTGAAAACCGAAAACGACACTTGTTTTAAAACAAAAATTCTACTCCAAAACGACATATAATTTGAAACGGAAGGAGTATAAAATTAGAAAGTAAACTACAAGATGAATACGTGTCAATCAGTAAGCAATAAATTACAGGTAGATCCAACAGAGATAGGCCCTTGGGATTGCGACAAGAAACCGAAAGGACTGTTGTCTCAGTGCGTCTCGTGAATCATTTCTTCCCTAATTCCGATACCTATTTTCTCTTCTGGTTTTCTTATTTTTCTCCCTCAATGGTAAATACTACGACGACATTTTGACTTCTTTTTTAAACCATTCAAAACTATTTCATGCTTTGGATCTAGAGTTGTCTTATGTTTTCTTATAACCTACTAAAACTTTATGCATATTATTTACATTCTTGTAAAGAAAAAAAAATTGAGTTAAAAGGTATAAAAAAATCGTATAAGAAATATGTACTTGGTTTTATGATTATGTACTACTTATATCACTGGGAATCTTTGAATTTTTTAATACCAATTAAAATTGCATTCATGATATTTTAAGGGAATTTGATGGCATGTTCTACCAAACGAAACATTATTTTCAGTGCATGTAGCTTATATAGAACTGCTTAGTTAGATATGAATGCTTTACAATAGACGTGACTTATGTGGTTATACAATATATTAATCATTATCTTATAAATTGGAAAAGCATGAGACCTAAGTCGGCCAAGTGTGACAGAGTTTCTATTGTGTCTTGTGTGGTATAGCGACAAAGAAATGAGATTATGGTCAATTTTAGAGGGGTCACGGGTTCTTGTTTCTTTAACACATACTCCAACTAAATATAAATGCATGTATAACTTTGGTTTTCTATAATGAAATTCCTGTTTTAAAAATGGACCATATGTTTTGGGTTCATATACTATACGGCAGCGTAAACAAATTAACTAAATAACGCAGTGAAATGAAGAAAATGAATGCAGAAAACCAATTAATCAAAGAGTAATGGTTCACTTCCTAATTTTTTTTGTTTAAATATAACCGTGTTGGACGCATAGTCATCTAAACGAGTGCATGAACAGCTAAACGATCGGTTTATAAGATTCATTGCTTTACTAACTAAATTCTCAGCCAGGTGCTACTAGTCTCCATGAAACTCAGATCATTATATAATTAAGCCACGAACCAAAACGTATCATATATTACTTTTGAGTTTGAATCTCATAAACTTTGATACTACTATATATGTTAATGAAATCTTCTCACAATCATATATATGTACTATTGATAATATGCATAAAAGCACTTACGGTTGGTGTATGAAAATTATGAATAATCATATGTACACGAATCTACGTTTGGTGAACCAAACACTATATTTTATCACTTATATTCTCGCACTTGATTGGAAATATATACATGTACGTACGGTAGTGACACAAACATATATAAAATATATTCGAAATAGGAGAAAAAAGGTAAGCAAATGCATGTGTAACGCATATACATGTTGTAACCCATTGCAATAGCTCTATAGATTGTCGGCCATTGACATATAACGTCCGCGTAGTGGTGGCGGAGTTACAGCGCATGCATACATTAGCCATATTGTATACTTCTTTTTGTATCACTACCATTACATATCAATAATAGGAGTATGTGACTTATTGAGAGCGGGTTCTTAAGGTGGAATTCTTAGTAAAAGTTAATCATGATCTGATTGCTTCAAAATATATATCCAAAACATACATATCGTGTGATATAGGTTTAGCTGGTAACTGCTGACTTGCGTTTGAGACCAATCAGTTGTGTTTTAACTCGTTTTAACTTGTTTATTTTCCTAGCATTATTGAAAATCTCTTTTGCCCAGATTCTTCTAAATACTTGTTTTTCAATATTTTGTTATAAACATTTACACCACAAAATGACAAATACTTATGTTGTCTACCACTAAATTTCAATTGAGAAAAAGGCAATTTTATTTTTCAGTTCATACAGTTTTGTACCTTCGAAGTTTTAAAACGATTTATATTTTGTAAAAAGACAAATAAATATAATAAAACTAATCGACTTGTGTAAAATAAAATAATAGACTACTAATAAATTCCACACTTAATTTTAGTAATTTCCACTAACGAAAAGCGGTAACAAGTACTCCTTTTCAGCCAATAACAAACAGAATTATATCTTATTATACATCTCTATCATGCACGCGTGAGAAACAAAAACAAAAACAAAAACAAAAACCAATAATTTATTTTTAAAGTGAAAAAGAAGAAGAATATTTGATAAGTAATAATAATCAATGTAACGCATTATCAACACATCGATTAACTAGGGCCAACGCATTACTAGTCAACTTCTTGACGCCATCGACCCGAGCGCACACCTCATCTTTCCTCGGCTCATCTTGAACGTCTTTAAACCCATCGGTACAAGTCTCCTCATCGGTTAAAGCCGCACTAAGCCAAGTCTGCACGTTACTCATCTGAAACCTAAAAGACTCGAGCGAGCCAGTGGAGATCAAATCCCTCATCTGTTTCATAGAGCCTCTCATTTCATCGACTGCGTCTTTGAGGTTCTCGAAGCAGTCATGAAAAACCGCGGCTGCGGTTGGGTGGTGGTGGCCACCATCTTCGTGGGTTTCCAGGAGAGTAGAGACGTTGGAGAGGTATTTGCCTAACTCGAGAGCCTTGGAGAGAGTGACGGAGATTGCGGCTCGAGCCAAGAGGGATGGGTCGTTGTGGACGTAGGTTGAGAAGTTTGAGAGAGAGGAGACGCAGACGTCAGGGTATAACGTGGTGTTGCAGCTCGTCTCGATGAAATCTGAGTCGTCTGATGGTGTTGGGGATGGTGATGGAGAGGGTTGAGAATGGACGGTCAGGATTAATGAGAGAAGGGTTGCTAAGAAGAAGAAGAGAATTGGTTGATGAAGAGAAGGGTTCTTCATGATTTCTTCTGTTATATGTTTGTTTGTTTTCTGTGACATGGAAGTGTGTCTCTTTTGGGTTATGGGTTTTGTGACCTCAAGTTGATATTTATATAGAGAAGGTAACACAAATAGCTATCTATCCCTTTTGTGCCGTAAAGCGAAATACTCCATCCATTTCATTTTAATTATATTCTGGGTTTATGCACACATATTAATAAAATATATAATTTTGTATATTTCAAAATAAAAACACAATTATCTATAAACTTAACCATATTTCGATCAATAGAAAAATAAACTGAAGAATCTTCTTAATAAATTTTATATTGAAACTATAAAACGATATTTATTTTGAAGAAATTTTCCTTACAATTAATAATTAAATCGAAACCGAGGAAGTAATGATTTGACGTTAATACCTAATGAAATTTTTGATGGGTTTGAAAAAAGTTGGCATGTGAGGCTGTGTCCATATGTTAATGGGCCGGACTTGAATGGTGCTTTTGTTTGTGAAATAAAAATGCACTCTCACATTTAGTAAATGAGACGAAAGTTAAGAGTAGCATCTTAGCGTATTTGTTAAACAAATCCGGAGCAACGATACATACAAACGAGAAAACGACAATGTTTGGATACCAACTGTTCTAGCTAATGGAAATTATTGGTAATATTCCGGAGAACTCGATCGATCTTTTATTTCTTAAAGTAAAGGTTCCAACTTAGAATGCAGTGATGATAGATGTTACCTTTACAAGTTTTCATTCGCTGCTTGATATCGCTTGAGTTATCTAAGAACCATTGATCTTGCATCGGATGGGTATATAGCCGAATAAGCATATGTTACTGATCTAATTCATGTCTACCATGTGTTTGTGTCATATTGATATATACTTTTAGCTAGATCTCATATTTTCTGAATCGACTTTATAGCTTTTTCAAGTATATCACTAAAAGTTATACTCAGAAGATCTAGCAATCAATTTTCCTAATCTAAATATGCTGATTCTCTAGCACTCAGTTTCATAATGTAAATATATAATAATCTAAAAGTTATAAATCATAATACACTAAAACTTATCATGTCTAAAACATGGTGAAGAGCTACAGGGACGCAGGGACGTTTCTTACTTTTTTCGGTCGAGCTCCTAGTTTTCTTGATCGTCTCTCTGTCTCCTAGCTTAGGAGGTTTAAGGTTTGAAGGCTTAAATTATTGTCTTTAAAATCACATAACAGAATTGGAAATGTGTTAAACATTATGGGTTCAAAAAATTTTCGTTTGTGTGGCCAGGCAATATGAACATTTAATTTCCATCGCGAATAATCAAATCTGTTTAACACCCATCAACAGACTCCATAAAATTAGTTGGGTAACACTTCGATCTGCCGAATGCTCAGGGTTATCAAAAAAAAATTATTGTCTGGACTCTTGAAAGACCAAATGTTAAAAGACGCATAGATGATGGAATGTTAACTACTTCCGAGGATGGAAACTTTAACTACTTCCACTGAAATTAAACCCAAATTAAATTAAACCAAAGTTTAGCAATTTCTTATTTTCAAACGAATGAAAGGGAGATTGTCAAAAAGTTTAGCAATTGGTTATACTTTGCTTTCATGAGAAATATTCTCTTTATGTTTTGAATATTGTAACCTGTTTCCGTACATTGTTGATTTCCCTTAGTTCTAATTTCTTGACCAACATGTATGAATTAGGAAGCACTTTACTTCAAAATATTGCACTAAAAGAAACACACAATTTGACTTTTTATATTCACATACAAAAATTAACAAACTGTAATCATGGATGTAGATCAATAAACAACATGTTCCATCCAATCTCTAAACCTGCATAAGGTCTATAAACTTTACTTTTGCTCTCTACTAATAAAACAAACTTTCCATCTGTCATATGTTTCAGGGTTTTGTGCCTATGGCTTGCATGGTTGGGACCAGCTTAGAGCATGTTTAACTTAAGTTTTTTAGTGGGTTTCTTGCATTGTTTGCGGGTCTCACTGCCATGTGGGGCCCGTGAACAGTGCAAGAACCGGTTACAAAAACTATGAATTAAAAATTGATTTTGGAGGGTTTCTTGCACTGTTCACGGATCCCACTAACACATGGCGGCCCGCGATTGTTTTTTTTTCTTTTTTTTTAGTGAGAAAAAGAAAAAAAAAATTAAGAAACCCAAGTGGGTTTCTTGGGTTAGTCATGGTCTTAGGTCACTCATTCCGTTGGAAGTTTCATATATTTTTGTACCCCAAAAAAAAAGTTTCATATATTTTATAATTTCAAGATCAACAAGATTTATATTTTTTCCTGAATATTACCAAAAAACAAGATTTATGTTCTTCTAATGAGATTTATATTTTCTCATTAGTGATCTTAATGAGAAAATTGATCCATAAAAAAAAAAGTTAAAGAGCATCTTCAGTTATAATTATATTCACATACTATTTCCTTTTTTCTTTTTTTTCGTAATCAAAACACATACTATTTCTATGTGTTAAATCTACTAGACAAAATCTTCAGTTAGTCCCCCTCCCTTTACTCATATACTATTAATTGATTTACTCCCAATAATTTTGGCTTTATATTTCTTTCGAAAGTGATCAATGTGAAAAAAGATTGAATGGCGCATTGAGCAAGGAAGATTAGATGCGTCTGCAAGTTGCAACATCCCTCGCGTTCCAAGTCAACCTCGTATTCCACGCAAATCGTATCTTAGTCATATGGCTATACCTATACCATACTCCAGTTTATTAAACTATAGTATATGTCAAATTGTCAACGTTTCTTCTCTTCTGTCTCAAATTTATAACATTCCCAGTTTCTAATAATTACTATTTCATTATAACGGCATTTGTATAGTCATATGCGAATATGAACTTTAGTTAAGACTTTTTTTGGTTGGATTTTAAAAGTGAACGAAGAAGCCGATACAAATTTGTTTGGATTAAAATAATTTCGATATATAATTCGATCGAAAGCCATGTTTGACCTTATATTACGGAATAACATTTAGAAGTTAAACATTAAGTTCGGTTTAGATAGATATGTTTGAGTTCGAATTAGTTTTCTGATTGTTTAAGCTATAGATGATGATTGGTCACCGGAGTTGAATCCGGCACATTACTCATTTAATTACTCCAAATTTATGAATACATGCATTATATACATTTTATCAAATACTATAGCGTATGTTTGAGTTGAACCGGTTCAATGATATGACCAACATAAGTTGTTGAAAATTGCTATAAACAATTAGCATATCGAGACGTAACTCTTGGGTTAGCTAGTCATGGATAGGGCCATACGGAAAAAAATCTTTACGTATGTTCTAAAAAGCCTAAATTATTGGAAATCGCTCGTCAATCACGGGTCATATAACCCGACCCGATTAATCGTATCTACCCAACATGGTCCACCTTCGTCCAATCAATTAAAGCCACGTAGGAACTAATCCATTGTCACTTGTCTCATAGAATCCCAAAAGACTCTTTCGTTTTTTCGAGTATAAAAGAGCCTACGCACGAAGAGTCTTTCACATCTCTCCCGCTATATCTCACAAATACAAAAACAAGAAAAGAACAAAACCAAACTCAAGAGTTATAAAAATGGCGGGAAAATCGTTTTCTTTGTCCGGACTCGCACCGGCGGCGGCGTTTATTCTTTTTATGCTTCTACTCTCACCGGAGATCTGCACAGGACATGACTACCGCGACGCTCTGAAGAAGAGCATCCTCTTCTTCGAAGGTCAACGCTCCGGCAAGCTGCCACCAGATCAACGCCTCAAATGGCGCCGTGACTCCGCCTTACGCGACGGTTCCTCCGCCGGCGTGGATTTGACCGGAGGCTACTACGACGCCGGAGACAACGTGAAGTTCGGTTTCCCGATGGCCTTCACGACGACGATGATGTCATGGAGCGTCATAGACTTCGGTAAAACGATGGGACCGGAGCTAGGAAACGCCGTGAAAGCGATCAAATGGGGAACGGACTATCTCCTCAAAGCGACTGCGATTCCCGGCGTCGTGTTCGTACAAGTCGGAGACGCTTACTCCGACCACAACTGCTGGGAACGTCCCGAGGATATGGACACGTTGCGAACTGTTTACAAAGTGGACAAGGACCATCCTGGTTCAGAAGTCGCGGGTGAAACCGCAGCCGCTTTAGCCGCCGCGTCGATTGTGTTTGAAAAACGCGATCCAGCATACTCCAAACGCCTGCTGGACCGTGCAGCAAGGGTGCGTACTACTTTTAATTTTACTTTAACGTTCCTAATTTTTTTTCTTTTTTAACATAAATTGCATGCTTTGTCCAAAAGTTTAACAGATGATTATGCTTTGCTTGCGTGATTAATGTTCTCTTTTATGTTTTATTATCCGTACACTTTTGATTTCTTGTTCTAACAATTTTTGACAAACATGCAAATTACGCTACTATTAGTTTATAAAGCACTTCACTTAAAAATAAATAAATAAAAAGCCACAAAACCTGACTTTTAAAAAAAAAATTATTTGTTTGTTTTGGTCAACATGTGGCTTTCTTTATTGACATTCAAAATATTAATTAACTCATTAAATCATGGATGTAGGTGTTTGCGTTCGCTAATAAGTACAGAGGAGCGTATAGTGATAGTCTTCGTCAAGCAGTGTGTCCTTTTTACTGCAATTTCAACGGTTACGAGGTAACTAAAGATTTAATTACCACAAGTAGATATCATAATCAAAAGAAGTTAAACATTAGTTGGTGTGCATGCGTGCAGGATGAGTTGCTTTGGGGAGCAGCGTGGCTACACAAAGCTTCAAAGAAACGAGTGTACAGAGAGTTTATTGTGAAGAACAAAGAGATTCTAAGAGCTGGAGAGACGATCCACGAGTTTGGTTGGGATAACAAACATGCTGGGATTAATGTCTTAATCTCCAAAATGGTCCTAATGGGAAAAGCAGATTATTTTCAGAGCTTTAAGCAAAACGCTGATGAGTTTATCTGTTCTTTGTTGCCTGGAATATCTCACCCTCAAGTCGAATACTCACTAGGTAAAAAGTTTTTACAAAGAGTTTTAATTTAACTATTATATAGTTTCTCCAGTGTACTCATCATGTTTGATTTTTATTAACACTAACACAGGAGGATTACTAGTGAAGAGTGGAGGGAGTAACATGCAGCATGTAACATCTTTGTCGTTTCTGTTAATAACTTATTCTAATTACCTAAGTCACGCCAAGAAGGTGGTGCCTTGTGGTCAATTCACAGCTTCTCCAGCTCTTCTCCGTCAAGTAGCTAAGCGACAGGTAACTAATTAACATTCTTACACTCCCCTGTTTCAGCACCGAGATGCAGGAGTGAACATAATAGTTTTTTTTTTCTGTTGCTTGTGGCGTACGTTAAATGCAGGTGGACTACATACTAGGAGATAATCCAATGAAAATGTCGTACATGGTTGGGTATGGTTCGAAGTTTCCACAGAGGATTCACCATCGTGGAAGCTCGGTTCCTTCGGTCGTGGACCATCCTGCTCGCATAGGGTGCAAAGAAGGATCTCGTTATTTCCTCAGCCCGAGCCCTAACCCTAACTTGTTAATTGGTGCGGTTGTTGGTGGGCCTAATGTCACTGACGATTTTCCAGACTCGAGGCCGTACTTTCAGCTGACTGAGCCCACGACTTACATCAACGCACCTCTACTGGGCCTTCTTAGTTACTTTTCGGCCCGTGCTTGAAGTCGGCTCGTTAAGATTTGTCTAGAGGTGTGCTGATAACTCGTCACCACCCTACAACAACCAGATGTTGAATGTTTATTAGTTTTCTACACCACAAGAATTCCACCGATAGGGGAATTACTCACAAAAGATTGTTTTTACTATACATGTCTTTGTAACACACAAATGATCAAATCAATTTGGAATCAGTTAAAATGCCTTTCCCTCTGTTGAATGATGGCAAATTTTCTTACTTCGTAGTTTCTTAAATAGCATTTTATTTAAATTGCAAGGAAGAAGAAATTAGAAGGTTATGAGTCATAGAATCCAAGAGAATAGTTTTGGGACACAATAGGTCATTTGAGATCTTTACTATTGTGCACCACAAGTATATATTAACTTTAACTTTGGTCTAATTGTCTAAAGATGCTTCTCATAGATATGACTGCACATAATTTATATATGAAAGCCTTTTATAAGAAAAAATGAATGCACATAATTTAAACGATCTATAAAGAAATTTATTTTATTCAAGAGAATAATTTGAGAAAAAATAGTTCATTTGAGATTTTTACTATTGTAGATTACAACTACAGTGAAACCTCTATAAATTAATAATATTGAGACTACACCAAAATTATATTTTTTTATTAATTTATAGAGATTATTAATTTATCGATATATTAATTGAACCAAAAATTTAATTTAGAACTATAAAATCATATTATTTTATAGAGATTGTTAGTATATATTAATTTATAGAGTATTAATTTTAAAAAGTTATACTGTATATATCAATCTTTGGTCTACAAGTGCTTTCCATATTTCTGAAAAGCACATAGTCCAAGTAATTCTTAATAGTGAGTTGTTCGTAGAAAAATTCACTTTGTGTCTTGTCTTCCATTGATGCAATCTTCACAAAATTTGAAATTTGAAACTTTGCTGCCATCTAAGAAATTTTTATTGACCAGTAACTCTGCTATTTTTTTTGTTTATAAAAAATGAGAAACCTATCCAATAATTTGTTCAAAATTTTGGAATGTTTTTGAGTTATTTTTTTTAACTTTTATGATACATATTTAATATTCTGTTATTATTATTTTATAAATAGTTAGAATAGAATTATAGAAATGGCAGAAGGTTAGGTCCGACAGAATTTAAGACCATGATTAACCCATGTTTCTTAAGGTGGGGTTCTTAACGGAAGTTAAGAAACTGTTTTTTAACTTTTAACTTGAAAAGCTAAGAACCGGTTCTTAAAATCCTTATTTAAGAACCGGTTCTTAGCTTTTTTAGTTAAAAGTTAAGAAACAATTTCTTAACTTCCTCTAAGAACCTCACCTTAAGAAACCCGGGTTAATCATGCTCTAAGTGAAGGCAGCAAAGTAATAATACTATAGTACTATTTGAAGACCAAAGACCAAGGTTGTAAAATTATGAACTTGTCTTTGGTCGGCACCTTTCCACTAACACAAAGAACGCTATCTTGTCTCCTCTCTCTCTTTTCCCTAAAAAATCATTCCTTTCTTCTTCACTCTCTATCTCTCTCTCTCTTAAATTTTGTCAAACAGAGGATGCTCGCTTAACGAACTTAACTATCCCTCCGGGACTCTCTCTCTCTCTAGCATTTGGTTTTCTTCTCCGATTAGAAAGGAGGAAGAAAAAAAAGAGCGAAAACGAGATCCTAGCTGAGTGTGATGCAAGAGAGAGAAACATGGAAGGAGTAGAGCTGGAACTAGAGAGAAGAAGCAAGTTCTTGAACAGCTTGATACAGCAGAAGAAGAAGACTAAAGAGCAGCATGACCTGATAGGCGAGTTCAATGTTCGTGTTAGAGCTTCCGATATGCCTATGGCTATGCAGAACAGGGCCTACGGTTTGTCGCGTGAGCTCTTGAACGCCACTCCTGGAAAAGCCGACAACAAAAGACTCGCTCTCTCCCTTAAAAAGGTCAGATCTTTTTTTTTCTTCTTCTTTTTTTTTTTTTTTTTTGTATCTTTCTCTGTTTATCGTCTTAAAAATCGCATCTTTTATCAAAGGAGTCTAGTATTGTGGAGTGAGTTTTGAAATTTTTTGACATGGAATCTAGTTGTGTACTTCTTATGGTCTGCTGGGTCATATGGTTACGTCTCAAGTCGCATGCTTTCTGTAGACTATGGTTATTGTCTTGTTGATCTTGCTTGATTTGAAGATGTCTACTTGTATGACGAATCTGGAATCTTTTACGTTTTTAGCTCTGTTCAGTCTGAGACTCTCTTTTTTTTTTGTAACACGTCTGAGACTCTCTTTGTATGTGCTGTATTTGCTTATTAGAGATGGGTTTTTTCATTTTTTGAGGCCATGACTTATGAGAGCATGCACCATTTTGCTTATCCTGGATTTTATGGAAGCTTCTTTATATGTGCTGTTAAGTGTTATATGCTACTAGTCATGATAAATCTGAAGAGCTCTGCCCACATGGAAACTTCTTTCTTCAAAGGACTCTCTTGTTTTCTGATAGACCGGTCTGGCGTTACTACCACCATTTATAAAATTTGTACATGGCTCAGGGTCTAATGATGGACTACACTTTAGAAGGGATAGCTTTTGAATTTGTAAAGTCCCTAAATTCCTCATATTTGACTAGAGGTATGGGGATTTATTTCTCACACCGTGTAAAGTTTTTTCTGGAACTCGAATGTTATTGAAAGTTGCAAACTTTTAATGATCCAAGTGTGAAGAAGAACGGCTTTACATTGGTTTCACCATTCTTTGCTTTTTATGTTCGGGCGTGTTTCTGCTGTTTTATCTTCTTGTACTGATAATGCATCTCTTCTCTCGAAATAGACCTTCATATGTTTCTTATCTCTTCAACTTTTATCCTATCTTGAGCTTTCTGTCTCTTGGTCTTAAAACATGTTGCAACGAATCTAAACTTGCATCAGATGTATATAAACTTTCCATCTCGTCTTACGTTTTCAGGACTTTGATTCAGCCTATGGCCCTGCATGGCACTGCATCGTTGGGACCAGCTTTGGTTCATACGTCACACATTCCATTGGAGGATTCATATATTTCCAGATCGACAAAGTTTATGTTCTTCTTTTCAAGACTGCAGTGGAGCCCTTATAGATCGATCACCAATCAGAAAAAAGTTGATCCATCTTCAAGTAGTCCCCCCCCTCTCTTTCTATTTCCACTGTCCCGTATTTTTCACACACTATTCATTTCGAGTTTGATGCAAATCAAGAATATGTCTATGACTTGTTTTGTGTAAATGACATGTGAGTTATTTTCCTGTGAATTATTTCGACTTCCCTTTTCAGTACTTTCTCTACTATTTTTGTGTGTTATGTTTGAAGCTTTATTTGGATTGGAAATCATTTAGGTAACTAGAATTAGTAAATAAAATATGATGACCTAATAATGAACTTTCCCCTGAATATCCATCTGTATTTTGTATTTTGAGTATCGGGAGTTCAGGTAAAAAAATAGATTATTTATTTACTAGTTGACTATTTTTGGTGAAAAAAATTGGTTCTCATTTGGTTATGGTTATTTCAGATAGTTTGGATAATTCAAGTTAAATATCAGATATTTTATCTAAAATATCAAAAAATTAAAATAATTCAGATAAAAAATTAGATATTTCGGATTACCTTAGATATTTCAGGTTACTTTGGATATTTCGGATTAAAAAAAAATATATTTTATGATGCTTTCAAATAGTTTAAATATTTTATATTAATTTAATTTTTCAAATATTTTAATTATTTTTAATAAATTTTTAAACTATAAATATATATTTAATTATGTTATATGTATATAATTAATATTTTATATATTCAGGTACCTGTTTGGTTTTCGGTTCAGTTATTTCATATATATATATAAATATAAAAATTATTCAGATATTTAAAAGTTTTGGTCTGGTTCTGGTTTAAGATATCTTAGTTTAGTTTTGGTTCAATTTTTCAGTTCTCTAATTTTTTTTTTTTTTTGCCTAGGCCTAGCTGAGAGTAGTGAGTTTAAAATCACATGTTTATATATGCTGGTTGGACAGAAGCGTATGCGGAGATGGATAATCTCCTCTTATATAGGCTATGACTTGTATAAATGAGGAAAAAGACCACTCATTCAGCTATCTTTGAAACAGATTATGAAAATTTGTTCATTAATTACCGAAAAATCCGAGATGTAGGATAATTGACTCGGTTTAAAAGTGGTTTCTCAATTTTTTTTTTTTTTTTTAATCTTAGATATACTTTGGGGTAACTTAAATCTTCGTGTGGAGGATTCCTTATTCATATATAATAAAGGCTACTTGATTTTCATATAAGTCATAACCAGTTGTTAGCAAATGATCTTCTTAAAATTTTGTGTGTTCTAGCTTGTATTGACAACAAGGAAAGCTTGTTGTGTGCTCTTGGTTCATGTTTGAAAATTCTCGTCTCTCTCTCTTTAAAACAAAAAGGAGCTACCTTTTAAACCCAAAACCTCCTCTTATTCATAAACAAAGAGAAAGATCACAAACAAACAAAGTGACAGAGATAGCATATGGATCAATCGCAGCAGCAGCAGCAGCGCACAGTCGCTGCTCCTTCATCTTCTCGATCGTATCAGTTCCATCCTGCTCGTGCTGCAATCGTCGATCTCTTCAACCTCTACCTTGGGGTATTATATGTAATCTCTTCCTTCAAAGTCGATCCTTTTCTCTTTCTGATTTCATCTTTTTCTCTTTCACAGAGAGGAATCCTTCAAAAGCCCGATGAACCCATACGAGATCCTCCGTAGGTTTTCACGATCCTCCTTACCTTCTCCAGTTTTCATCGATTTAACAAATAAAAATCTATCCTTTTTTGACAGGAACAAATCTCAGAAGCGTGTTCATGCTCCCGTTAGAGACTTACCACCTGGAAACGAGCAATTCATTGTGGATTTCGAGAAGCTTCAGACCCAACTCGGTGTAAAGTTTTCATCTTTTCTCTTGTGGGTTTTCTGTTACAGTAATGGTTTTTGCTTATATACAGGACCCGGATCAGTTGAGGGCAATCACGGAGTCTGTTTTGATATCTATCGTGTTGCAATGTAGCAATCATGCACCCAGGGCTGAGTTTCTTCTCTTTGCCCTCCGTACATTGTGTGGAATTGGTTACGTTAATTGGGATACGTTTTTGCCATCCCTTCTCTCTTCTGTTTCCGCTGCTGAGGCGTCACTAAGCCAAGCAGCAACGGCTGGTTCTGCTGCTACTACTTCTTCTTCACAGTCTTTAGTTCCCGTTGTACCTTCAGCTCATGGTGTTGGTTCTCCAGGACCTTCAGGAAACGAACCAGGTTCTGTAACTACCTTGTCAAAATCTTTAGACGTCTCGGGGAGTGTGGCTGGCCAAACAGTTAGAGATAATGCTGTGAGAAATAGTCAACGTGTAAGAGCTGCAGCGATAAACAGTCTGCGTCAGCTCAGTTGCAAGATTATCTTGATCGGCATTGAGTTTAATCTTAAACCCGTCACTCATTCCGAGATCTTCCAGTGTATGATGAGTTGGCTTGTGAACTGGGACAAGAGAGATTTGGGAACTGAGGACTCTGCAGGAAAGACGTGGAGATCTGAGAAGGCATTAGCTGAATGGTTAAGGAGCTGTTTGGAAGTGATCTGGCTGTTGGTAGAAGTGGGGAAGTCTCGGGTTCCGTTTTATGAGTTATTGCGCAGTGGTCTGCAGTTTATAGAGAATATACCTGATGATGAAGGCTTGTTCACTCTTATCATGGAGATACACCGGAGGCGAGATGCGATGGCCATGCACATGCTTATGTTGGACCAACATCTTCACTGTCCAACGTTTGGTACTCATCGTATATCGTCTCAAACAACTGCCAATGTTTCAGCTGAAGCTGTGACTCACCTTCGCCATTCGCCAATTACATATCCAAGTGTGCTTGGTGAACCTTTATCCGGAGAGGTGAACTGTTAGTGTTATTGCGTGATGTACATGCTTTGAAGTAGGCAGACAATTTGTGAATATTCATCTTGTTTTCTTACACTGGTAGGATCTGGCGATGTCTATTCCACAAGGAAGCCTAGATTGGGAAAGAGCAGTGCGTTGCATTAGACATGCTATTCGTACTACGCCGTCGCCAGACTGGTGGAAGCATGTTCTTGTTGTGGCCCCATGTTATAGACCTTCTGCACAAGCGGGGCCTATCCCTGGTGCTGTTTTCACTTCTGACATGATTTGTGAGGCAATCATTGACAGGATTGTTGAGCTTCTCAAACTGACCAACTCAGGTAATGTTTGTCTGACATGATTCTAGTTCAGATTTAGTTTGGAAGTTTTATAATGGTTTCATTAGTTAGGCTTAGCTAGAATAAGAGTTGAGATACCAGTATAATAGGACTGTTTTGGTATTAACTTTGTATCTGTTGCTTTTACTCCCTCTCTATGTAGATGCAAATTGCTGGCAAGAGTGGCTGGTTTTCTCAGATATCTTCTTCTTTCTAATCAAAAGTGGGTGTACTGATTTTGTTGATTTCATTGATAAGTTGGTTTTACGCCTCAACGGTGATGATAACAATATTCTTCGAACGAATCATGTGACGTGGTTGCTTTCACAAATAATACGCGTGGAGCTTGTGATGACTGCTTTGAACTCTGATCTTAAAAAGGTCGTTGCTGAATAACATTGATATGTTTGCAGCTGCATTTCAATTCCTTTTTCTTTGAGCTTGACATCTCAGCTACTGCTCTATTTGGATTTCCTCCCAGGTGGAGACGACCAGGAAGATCTTATCATTTCACAGGGAAGATAGAACTGATCCCAACAATCCTCAGAGTGTGTTGCTTGACTTCGTAAGCAGTTGTCAGAATCTACGGATTTGGTCACTAAGCGCAACAACTAGGGCATACCTAAACAATGAACAGCTGTTGAAGGGAAAACAGATTGATGAATGGTGGAGAAGCAAAGGTAGAGATCCTCCTGACATCTCCTTACAGATTATGAAAACTTCCCCTCTCTCTCATTCTGTTTCTTGTTTTGAGGGGTTTTTCAGGAGAGCGCATGATGGATTATATGAATTTGGATGATAGGTCGATTGGCATGTTTTGGGTTGTCTCATATACCATGGCGCAACCGGCGTGTGAAACAGTTATAAATTGGTTGTCTTCAGCTGGCGTGGCTGAGTTGCCGGGAATGCCACCAAACGACAGAGTAATGATGATGCAGGAAGTGAGCCCATTGCCGATGTCATTGTTATCTGGCTTTTCAATGAACTTGTGCTTGAAATTGGCCCTTCAGATGGAAGAAGCTTTGTTTGTTAGCCAGGTTTGTTTATTTTTGAATAAAAAAATGATTCAACCCTCAGCGGGGCAGGTTTGATCCGCTTCCCAGCACTGCTCACAAGGATATCCTATTGTATATGTTAAGTGATGCATTGATCTATAGAGCTTTACTTGGTGACCTGTTTTCTCCACGGTTCAGTTAATGAGTTCAGGGTTTCGATTGTTCAAAAATGTTAGAATAGATTTTAAAATCGTAAGTAAGATGATAAAAACATCTTGTTGCAGGTTGTTCCTAGCATTGCAATGGTTGAGACATACACAAGATTGCTGCTCATTTCCCCTCACTCTATGTTCCGTTCGCATTTCACTGTAAGCTATAGTTGGGTTCCTTCTTTTTTCCTTCGGATTCTCATAATCTTGTTGTATTTATTGTTATTTTTTCTTTTTTTTGTTAATCCTAAGCGATTCATGAGATTGCCTAACTTTCTGTAGCAAATTGCCCAGAGAAATGCTTCTCTGCTAAGCAAGCCTGGCGTGACTTTGCTTATTCTTGAAATTCTGAACTATCGTTTACTTCCACTATACAGGTAAAATGAACAAAAAGTTCTCAAGTTGAAGTAGATCCTTCTATACTGATCTCATAAATGCACCTTTTTCAGATACCAAGGAAAAAGCAAAAGTTTAATGTATGATGTTACTAAAATAGTCTCTGCTATGAAAGTAAAACGTGCCGACCACCGTATATTCAGACTAGCCGAAAATTTATGCATGAATCTCATTTTATCACTCAGAGACTTCTTTTCTGTGAAACGGGATCAAAAAGTAAGTGTTTTTTTTTTTTTTTTTTTTTTTTAATGTCAGGATGATTGGGGTGTTAATAATTGTTCTTATGTTACCTATCACAAGGGGCCAACTGACTTCAATGAAACATTAAGCCGCATAACCATCATGACTCTAGCCATCACAATCAAAACACGTGGTATCGCAGATGCTGATCACCTTGTTTATCTGCAAACCATGTTGGAACAAGTACTGGCGACGAGTCAGCATACTTGGTCTGAGAAGACGCTTCGCCATTTTCCATCCCTTCTCCGTGACGCTTTGATTGGACGTGTAGACAAGAGGGGCCTATCAATTCAGGCGTGGCAACAGGCTGAAACAACTGTGTTAAACCAGTGTACACAGCTTCTCTCACCATCTGCCGAACCCGCTTACGTTATGACGTACCTCAGTCACAGTTTTCCTCAACACCGTCAGTATCTATGTGCTGGTGCTTGTCTGCTGATGCAAGGCAACCCTGATAAGATCAACAGCGCGAATCTGGTTCGTTTTGCTTAAGTCTCTATTCAAACTTGTGAAGTAATTTTTAATTGATTAGTGGTATGATTACGATTACCAGGCACGGGTGCTGAGAGAGGTTTCTCCTGACGAAGTCACTGCTAACATATACACTTTCGTAGATGTTTTGCTTCACAACGTTCATGTAGACCTTCAGCGAGGACACGGTTTAGAGGTTCCTCTTCTGTGTTTGTCTGAACAGATTGACCTCACTTTTTGTTCCATCTACTTACATTCATCTTAATATTTTTTTTCAGGAGATTCTAAGCAAGCACGACGCAAATCTTGCATTTTTCTTCTGGACACATGAAATGCTTCCTCTCGACATTTTTCTTCTGGCGCTCATTGACCGTGATGATGATCCGCACGCCTTGATAATTGCAGTATGTTCCTCATGCTTTTACCTGAAATAAGCGTAAGATCATAGTAAAGTTTTTTTTTCCTGATTTATTTACAGAAAAGAATACTTGAAAGGCCAGAGCTTCTACAGAGGATTAATGTGTTCTGCGGAAACCGTGGGAATCCTGAGCACTGGCTTTGCACGCAGGTGTTCAAACGCAATGAACTCCAAAAGGCCCTTGGTAACCATCTTTCTTTTAAGGACAGGTAATGATTTTTAACAAGCGCTCACTTTATAACATGGCTTGATGGTTTGGCTGGCATCTAACCATGAATATGTGATGGAACCTTGCATGCAAACTTGTGTGTGACATATTTTTATGCTTTTTTGGCAATTTTGTGTCGCATTCTGTTAAAATTGGGAATGTTTTGCCTTTTTGATTGTGTTAAACTCAGGAATCCAACGTTCTTTGATGATATTGCGGCACGTTTGCTTCCAGTTATCCCACTAGTGGTGTACAGATTCATAGAGAACAATGCGATGGATACAGCTGATAAAATTTTGACTGCATACTCGAGTTTTCTGGCTTATCATCCTCTCAGATTCACGTTTGTCCGTGATATACTCGCTTATTTCTATGGTCATCTTCCCGGGCAACTTGTTGTGAAGATTCTCAGAGTACTTGGTCTCAGCAAGGTAATTGCAAAAATACAACCAATCTTTCTTTGATTCTTAGAGACTTCTACTATGTTATCTCATTTCTTTCTAGATCAGTGAAGAAATCATTTTCCATTTCCTCTGCAGATTCCATTCTCTGAATCATTCCCGCAGTACATCACCCATACAGGTGCTGCTACATGCCCACCTTTGGATTACTTTGCCAATCTCCTACTTAATCTCGTCAACAACGTTATACCTCCACTTAGCAGCAGCAGCAACTGTAGCTCGAGGTCTGGCTCAATGGCTGACATCTTAAACAGCTCAGCGAGACTTCCTCATGGTAAAACTCCAGGAGCATCTCAGCCTGGTCCAGCAAACGCCTCTGAGGGACAGAAAGCATTCTATCAGATCCAGGATCCAGGAACTTACACTCAGTTGGTTCTTGAAACGGCTGTGATTGAGATCCTCTCTCTTCCCGTCTCCGCTGCTCAGATTGTCTCTTCGCTAGTCCAGATAATTGTCAACATACAATCCACACTTATTCAATCTGGCAACGGGTTCCACGGTGCTGCAAACGGAGTTGGGCAAGGTTCGGTACTGCCTACGTCTCCCTCGGGAGGGAGCACGGACTCCATGAGCGCAAGCCGGTCCAGTTGTATGAACACAGCGAGCTTTGTCTCTAGAAGCGGTTATACATGCCAGCAACTGTCTTGTCTGTTGATTCAAGCTTGCGGGCTTCTCTTGGCTCAGCTCCCTCCAGAATTTCACACGCAGCTTTACATGGAGGCTTCACGTGTGACAAGGGAAACATGGTGGCTTAGTGACGGGAAGAGATCACAAGGTGAGCTAGACTCTGCTGTTGGATATGCTCTGATGGATCCTACATGGGCTGCTCAGGACAACACCTCAACCGCCATAGGTACACTATAGCTTCTAAATCCTTAGGTGAATGTTTGTTTTTCTTACATGTGAATTGTTGTGTCTTTTTTCCAGGAAATGTAGTCGCCTTGCTTCATACTTTCTTCAGCAATCTCCCACAAGAATGGCTTGATGGAACGCATCTCATCATCAAGAACCTCCGGCCTGTGACATCTGTCGCAATGCTCAGAGTCGTATTCCGTATTATGGGACCACTTCTCCCGAGGCTTGCAAACACACATGCGCTCTTTAACAAGGTACTCCTATGGCTCCTACCCATTTGAAGTGGTCTTATGTAGAGTTATTCATGGTTTAATCTTACTGTTGCTCAAAGCATGTTAAGAATACACAGTCTCTCTCAAGCAAACCATAATTGAAACGATCTTCCATTTCCAGATGATGTTCTCTGACTATATTGTCAAATTTTGAATTTGGTATTCTTTTCTGTTTCTCAACAGACCCTAGCCCTTCTCTTGAGCACAATGGTCGATGTTTTCGGAAAGAACTCGCAGACACCGGTCCCTGTTGAAGCATCCCAGATTGCAGATCTAATTGATTTCCTGTAAGCTTCTACTAACTTATCATACCTATGAATTCATTTGTCTTTATACGAATAACAATCATATAATTGTTCAAATGATTAATAAATGTGTTAAGACTTTCTTTAATTTTTGTCTCATTTTCAAAATGGTTGCAGACACCATGTTGTTCACTATGAGGGACAAGGAGGAACAGTCCAAAGTAGCAGCAAGCCAAGACCAGACACCTTGGCGTTAATAGGAAGAGCAGCAGATTCTCTCAGACCAGATGTACAACACCTTCTCTCTCACCTCAGAACCGATCCCAATTCGTCTATATATGCAGCTGCTCATCAGAATACCGCAAAGACCAACACCTCTTAGCAAAATAAATTCGGATAATATTGGTTGTATTGTATCCATAGTGGATGCAAAGTCGGTAGAGTAATAGGAGGAAGCACATAAACTGATTCATCTAGCAACTTATTCTGGTAAATTTGGTGTATTCACAGCTAATTTTATGTGCGCCTGTATATGTATTAACGATAGCGTTTTGTTTCTAATTAAAGCATAAGGATAAGAAAGTGCAAGTACACATTTTCTCTCTATTTCACGTTCCTTTTAATTGATTATCATCCCTTTCTTCACATACACGGTAACTCAAACTTACTATTTATCAACTAACAAAAGCAAAAATTAACTCCATTTGCGATTACACCAGTTAATAGAACAAAGTACTTATACAGAATTACGAAGTAAGAAGATACAAGGTTTATTAGGATGATCATCACCTGTTCTTGGTGGACATAATATCTATATATATAATCTCAAACAACACTGTAACATTAACTTGTAGGCAATTTTCAAAAGCTTCAAATGATGTTTATATACATTGTCTCTTATATTAATACAAATTGCTGACAGCCCCCAACCTCTCTTCACATCACACAGCATTTAGCTGGTCCCTTTGGATCTGCCCTAGCTTCCTCGATACCTGGATAAACAAGACTTTGGTGAGAAGCCTGATGGTTATCATAAGCAAACACACTCATCCAATAAAAAAACAGCTATTGTCAAAGTTTGTCTATCATAAACCGTGTTTGGTTCTGCAACTATAGAAATCACTTACCTTCCGGGGGTTGGGCTAACTTCCGGTTATGTGAAGTCATCATTTCTTTTTTTAGTTTAATCAGAATGTCCTCCATGGTGTATTCCCGCCGCCAGTTAGCAAGCATAGGGAAGAGACTCGGTTCAACCTGATCATACATTTCGATACAACTTGTTAGAATAAGCATATATATCCATAGCCACACAACATATATAACACCAGCAAATTGTTACAGAATTTACCACTCCAGTCTCAGGGTTAACACAGGCCATGTTAATCCGGGTCTGGAACTTCACACTTGGTGGACTCTCTGGGTATTCCTTACCACAGAAAAGCTTGAGCTGGAAGATTTTCCCTTCGTATGCAGTCTGATGTTTAGTCATATCACCATACAAACATCATCATCATCAATCTCCTCAAAAACCCAAAAGCAGAAACTCAAAACAATTTTATTTCTTTTAGTTGTGTCCACACTAATCAAAACCGACAAAAAAATATAGCTAAAGAACATTGTAGTAAATCAAAGTAAACTAAAAGTAATGGATCATTTCCAGTAAAAAAAGCTAATTACTTTAGGGAACAGAGACATTACCCAAAACATAGGAACAAAAAAAAGTAGAAAAAGACATGATTTTTATTTTATTAAAACACTAAAAAGCTTGTCTTGTTGTTAATCATATCCACAAGAAGTAATGAAAACACAGAGGGGAATGTAAACAAGGACTGTGAAGAGGAGAATAATTACATTATGAGGGCCGAGAATGGTGCCAGTCCAGGATTGCATATAGATATCATCAGCATCGTCCATTCCATAGCTTACCGTACCATCTCCAATACCTTTCTCACCTCTCTCTAACTCTTCCAACAATCTAAAGTTCCTTGGCACTACACATCACGACAAAACAGCAATCAATTTTCTGGATCCGGTCACATTCTGTTGATTAGAAAACCCTAGATCCCAAATTCAATAGCAATGATGAAAATGAAGGGGGAAATGGATCGGACTTACCAACGACCTTGGCTTCCTCCGAGCTCATCGTAGACGGAATCGAGATAAGTTGATAAGGCAAAGGGAACAATGAGAGAGAGAGAGAGTATAGAGAGAAAAGATTGGAAGAGGAAGAAAGTGAAAAGTTTTTGGTCGTGTTTGAAGGGTTCCAATTATTGTCCTGATCCACCCACCATGCGCTTCGAAAAGTCGGATCTCGACAGTAATGGTTTAGTTTAAATCTAGTTATACTTCTTTCTTTTCTTTTCTTTTTTCTCGACGAATTATACTTTTATTTTACTTTTTGGATATCCAAATCATGATCAGATTTGTTACAGTATGTATTAATAATTTTTAAGTATACTGAATTTGAACATAAAATAAAAATTTGATAGTATATTATATTTTACAATATAGTATTTAATTATTTTATTTGTTGAATAGTAAATTAATTTTAGTATTAGTATTACTTAAATATATTTTTAATTGTTGTAAGGAATTTGGATTTAGATATTCACAAATGTTTCAATGTTTGATATCCAGATTTTAAATGAAACCATAGTTTTATATTCGGATTTTTTTTTTATCGACATATTCGGATAATTAAAACATGGATCATGATAGAGGTTTGGAAAATATCAAATGTACCAGAATACATTTTCATCTACTTTGCAACTTTTTATGCAACATTTTGTATGAGCATCCCTAAAATGTTGGAGACCATAAACATTTTAGTAAGGTTTTAATAAAAAAAACTGTTTTACAAATTTATGGACCTTTTCAATGTAAATTTTTCAAAATATTTTGAGGTTTTAGTCCAATGTTTCACTTTACTATTTTCAGGACCACCCTTGAGTTAGTAGCTCGACTTGCGCATGTAGAGTGATAAGATAACTTCCATTCTTTTACCAAAAAAAAAAAGTTAACTTCCATTGCAGCAATTTAATTCTTGTTTAAAGACTATGGGTCTAACTGGTGACTAAGGTAAAAACATAGGAATGAGTAAAGAAAAAACGTAGAGGAATAAAATTAGAGGAATGAAAAGAAAAATTATTCCATATCAATTTTGGTTAGAAACAAATTTATTCTATGTTCCTCTAAAATAAAAGAAATGATGAGAAATGGAAAGGAAAAACTATTCCTTCTAAATGGTAAAATAAATTAGGAATAATAAGGAATGCATTATTCCTTTTCATTTTTTGGTCACCAGTTAGACCCTATGTCAGAGAGAGAGTCTCCCAGCTACCTTATCAAAAAATAAACATGGGATACTCCAAATTGCAAAGATGTCTTTTTTTTTTTAATTGATTCTTAAGATGTCATTTTGTTAATATTATGCTATTTAATTATTCAATAATTGAGTAGTATCTCGTAACCAACACAAGAACGCAACTCATAAATAAAACATCTAAGTAATACTACTACTTTGATTGTAGACTTTTTTTTTTTACAAATTTTATTGGCTTAAACCCGAACATAAACTTTTTTATTTATTTCAAAATCAACAAAGCAAAACCTATAAAAGCCTTTAAGAGCTCTCTTATTTAACTAGTTTGATCATCATTCTTGAGCAGTCAATTCTCCTCCAGATTATACTATTTGATGCAGCTCTTGGTTGTATTTTTGTTGTTTGATGACGTTATGCTTGGAGGAAAATAAGCAACCCATGGCTCGTGATGGTAATAACTTGTCAAACCACGAAACTGACAACTTCGACTTTGGTTTCCGGTTTAATCGGTCTTCTTGGTCTGGTTCGGTCGATGATAGCGATGCTAAATCAATAGAAGCAGACGAAGCAGAGATAGTTCTTGATTTCTCTTTAGTAAGCAGCTTCAGTGTTGGTCGCGACAAAACCTTACCATCTCGAGAAAGTCTCCACGAACTCGAACCGATGTTTCCACTCAAGTCGCGTTTGACACTTCCCGAGAAAACTCGCGTTTGGTCAGCAGATGAAACCAACGGACGAGATTGCATACTCGGAACACGTTTGATTATTCCAGAGAAGTTTCTATTCTCGGCCATGCTCTTGGAGTGGGAGAGAATTAGCTTCTTGGACGATGAAACCGGGTCGGGTTGTCGAGATACCGGGAGAGATTTGAGACGACGGAAACGGGTTTCAAGATTAGTGGGAAGAGTCGAGTCGGTGAAGCCAGCAAGGTTGATGGCGGCGACTTGCTCAAGAACGTAGAGATCCATGGTCTGTGAAAGGAGATCCTCCACAGCTGAAGCGTCTTTACTTGAAAGATATCCGAAACTCGACATTATCGTTTTTTTGGGGGGGTGATTCTGTGAGGTTTACGAGGAAGGAACGATGAATAAAGCTTCTTCTTATACACAACAGAACGGCTACTTCATGCTTTTATCGTTGCGTTTGTCCTTTTTCATGCATTTATAAAATTTTATATTTCCTATTTTGTCCGCAAAAAGATATGTTAAGTATCCATCTTCATACGTTACGATTGAATGAACATGTAAGTATATCTTATTCATATATTTTGCTTCCAAAATCTGACTTATTGTTTTTTTTCTATTTTTCTTTTTATTAAAAGAGACAAAAAAATTCCCAAAAAACTCCAATTTCAATATTTGATACATCAATTAATCCTCTTCTTTTCCACCTTTCAGTAACAATTTTAAAACCAAAATTGTAGCTACAGAGAAATGGTTTTGATCATATATGTAAGAACATACAACTACAAAACAAAAGGCCTCAACTAAAGTTCACCTTCTCTTATCTAGAGTACCAAAACATTCACTTTCTTTCCAAATTCCAGGCTTTGCCTCGTATCTCCATCTTCCTGCTTGACCTGAAAGACATACAAAAGCAGACACAAACTATGTAATACACACATTTGCAGTTATTAATTGTGCAAATTAATATGTGTGTACTAATATAAAATCAGGATGGTTACAATTTACACAAAAATCAATTAAAAATCATATTGAAAGCGATAAAGATAGATAAAATGATGTGTTAGTGGTTGAGTGGTACATGGCGTCTCTTAAAAGGACGGGTTCGAATCCGTTGCAGATTACCTTAACGTGTAGTCACCTAGGCGCGCAATGATTCAAGGAGTTGTAGGATAGTTTTTGAGCAACGGTTTGGGATCCCCACAAATATCAGAAAAGAAAAATAAAAAAAAAAAGTAAAAAAAGATAGATGGAGGAATACATCATGTAACAATACAAAAGCTATGAAAAGAATTTTGATACTGGTCATGTGGTATCATTGGGCCTAAATACTCCGTAAGGCTCAAGTTATCATACACACTCAAAAAGCCCAAACCCCAAAAGTGAATCTCTTTATAAAACCCTAGCCGTTCAGCCCCCCCTATAAATTCCTCTCTCTAAACTTCTCCTCAGAAAAAACCTAGTGGATCTGACAAAATGGCGACGGCGTTGAAGAAGAACAGGAAGAAGAGAGGCCACGTCAGCGCCGGTCACGGACGTATCGGGAAGCACCGGAAGCATCCAGGAGGTCGAGGTAACGCGGGAGGTATGCATCACCACCGTATCCTCTTCGACAAGTACCATCCAGGTTACTTCGGAAAGGTAGGTATGAGGTACTTCCACAAGCTCCGTAACAAGTTCTTCTGCCCCATCGTCAACCTCGACAAGCTCTGGTCTCTCGTCCCTGAGGATGTGAAGGCGAAGGCGACTAAGGATAAGGTTCCGGTGATCGATGTGACGCAGCATGGGTTCTTTAAGGTTCTTGGGAAAGGTCATTTGCCTGAGAACAAGCCTTTCGTTGTGAAGGCGAAGCTCATTTCCAAGACTGCTGAGAAGAAGATCAAGGAGGCTGGTGGTGCCGTCGTGCTCACTGCCTAGGTTAGGTCTTTTTTTATGTTTTGTTTTTTAAGTACTGTCTTTTTGTTGAACTCAAAGTTTGTTGCTTTTTGGAATGAGAGATCTTTTAATCAATATTATTGGAGTTTATAATCGTTGTTTAAAGTTTGAATGCGGTAATTGATTATGGCATTTCTCGAATGTTTGCTATAGTTTGTTCTGTGGTTTCATCGATGTTGTTAGGGATCATTGCATTATTGTTATATAATTGTTGTGAAATGAATCATTACAGACTATTTTAGCTCGTTGCTTGCTATACAAGTTACTTTAGATTTCGTCTTCATATAGGTTAACGTGTGTGTAAACATCTCAAGCTCTTAGTCTTTAGTGGTATAGTGAAACTACTAGGGATAGTTCAGCGGCCATCATCTTCTTTGATTGTTTTCACCTATTGGTATAGTGAAACTGCTAGGGCTACGACACAGTTCTAGCTTGTATTCAAAAAACAAGAGATTCTTCTCACCTTTGTGTCCCTTTTGGTCTTCATCAATAGCCGAACACAGGTCTGAACGACTGTTCCAGTTAGCATTCCTGTCCATAACCCCTGTAATGTTTGTATTCATAACTAAATTTTGAACTTATTAATTATCCAACTTACTTTTACTCCAAGTTCCCTTGCCACCCAGCTCCAACAGCTACACCTTTGGTACCGTAACAAAGAACACATTAGAACTTTTAACACAATGGCTTTGAGCATAATACAATCTAGGGTTGTAGTGCTGCAAGAGAAATTAGCAGAAAGGATAGGCTGAACGTTGTTGATGACAATGGTTATAGCCAGCAAAGGAGTAAGTTGCTTAACGAGTCCTCTCACTTTCTCATCATTAGTGAACTTTGCTGGAAACGTGTTCTCGTAGCACGATCAAAGTCATTGAGATCACTACTCCGATGGATACAAAAGTTATCATAGCCACTATCAATAAGAATTCGCTCTTCTTGGGTGTTCAGCTCCAAGCCATTCTCGTAAATTTATGTTGTGCAATGTAATGTACCTCACAGCTGAATTGAAGCCAAATGCCACCATGATTGCCCATCCTGTTCATGCTGTAACCAAACCGTTAATTGTCTTATTGCCTGAAGTGAAAGCTCCATAGGGACTGAGAACTCACCATATCGAAAGAGCAGCCACAATGACTTGAGGGTTCTTGAGTTGACTCGCAAACAGAATCAAGGCCATAAAGTACCAAACCTATAGGCTGAAACCAATAACATCAAGTCACTAAAACTCTTCATCGATGAGCCATTGTGTATCGATCTAATTCTGAAAGGTTTTGATATCTCACCAAACCATGACAGCAGAGGCAAGAGACAGTTTCGTAAAGCCTCTGAGATTCTTGAATGCCTTCCATGAGAGCCCTGACCAAGCTTTGCCACAAGAACCTCCACAGATATCCAAATTATTTGAGCTTCTATATTAACCTGATGTCTTAATCTCTTGACTTATATAACCAACATTTGCTAATATCAATTTGGTAATACTAATAATGTGTCATAAAACATTTTTTTTACCGAGTAGAAACACAACAGCACTAATGGCTACGCTTTAACCACTATCACGTTTGATGTTAAAGCACAGTTTTATTCGTAGTGATATTACAATTTTTATTATGAAAATCTCCACCATAGCTTGCGATGTTTGTGACAATTGTGACCTAATTTATTTGTACTTTAAGAAAAAAATCGAAACAGCATGATTCAAAATGAGCAACATTGTAAAATTTTAGTTGCAACAAATTGAGAAAATAAATTGCTGAAGTAAACCAAAACAAAATATTTTTGGAATTGATAAATAAAGTCAATGTTCCAATCGAAAAGAAAATATTCCATATTATTTTCTTCAATTTAATTGCATAATCTCAAATATATACCTTACCACAAAAAGAAAAGATTTTAAATCAGTTTGCAACAAAAAAAAAAAAAGTAGAGACAGAGTTTATATAGATAGAGAAGAAAGAGTACTACAGAGATTTAGCTTTTTTAAAGAGTGTAGCAGAACACAATAGTTGTTCCATCATTATAACACGAAGAAAGAAGTAATCACATTCTGGAATAACCAAAGTTTTTCTCATACTGAGTCATAAACTCGTCATTGAACTTCTTGAAACTGTCCATGATCTCTGGCATCTCTTCTTCTGCAGGCAAGATCGTTGTCCTCAGATGGAACACACTGTCAAAAAAAAAAAGGAGTTATAAAACATAAGAAGAGATTATCAAAATAGAAAGAAATGAAAACCAATTCTTTTACCCTTCTTTCTGTCCAAATCCAGAGCCAGGCACTGTGGAGATTCCTGTGGCTTCTAAGAGCTTTAGACAGTAGAAAACGTCTGCCACTTTTCCGGCTTCTTTAGCAGCTTGGAGAGCTCCCGGTGGTAACCGTATTTGAGGAAACGAATACATTGCACCTAACAAATATACACACAAGAATCACCAACAAGAAGTAATGTCTTAATGTTTATGCTTCCTATTTTTTTTTTGGTTATTACCTTCTGTGAAATTGCAGACGACGTTTTTGCAGCTGTTGAATCCATCAGTCATGATCTTTGCTCTTCTTCTCAAAGATTCAAGAATCCCCTTGCTAGAGAAATTTACAATTATAATGATTCAATCCAGGGATGATCCTATGATGATGCTTAAGTGGCTTTATGTATAATATACCTTTCACGGGCGAACTGGTCATATGAAATGTCTCCAGGCTTTGGAGGACTAACCATCAAACCCATCTGCATTATTCATACCACTATCAGAACAATTCAAATGATTTCTACAAAAGCAAATCAAAGTATTTTTGACTTACAAAGATCTGTGCAGAGACATTCGGACTCAGGGCGATTGATGCAACCTTGTATATCTCTTCAACAACCTTCATAATCAAGAATCATGTTATGTTTTGACACATAACATAAGTATCTTAAAGCAGAGAGAGATAAAGACAAACCCTGGGAGGGATGTTGGTCATCTCAAAGTATCCACCTCGCTGTCCACATTCTCCCCAATAACCTTTAGAGACAGTGTGGAAAGATACAAGCTGAACTTCTTTGCTGAACGGCGAACCCATATCCATCAAAACCTTTTTTTTTTTAATAGATAAGAATAATCAAATGTCAAAATTAATTATCACTAATTAGACACAAGTTTCACTAACGTGAAAGCAAAGATAAAAAAGCTGACCTTCTTGGAGCTAATAAAAGGACGCTCATCCTGGTATATGTTCTGCTGATAAACCTCATCTCCCAGAAGAACCAACTTCTCGTTATAACAGAACCGCAAGATCTCTCTTAAGTTAGCTTCACTTAGACACTGACCAGTTGGGTTCCCGGGGTTAATGATCACCATTGCCCTTACCTGTATCCCCCATTCAAGAAAAGTCAGTAAAGAACAAAGACATACACACTTCTACACTAACTGCATTGATAATTGCAAGAGAAGAAGAGAAGAAAAGGAGTGCTCACTGATATCCCTTGAGAACGAGCCTGAGCAACAGATTGGCGAAGGTTATTAACATCAAGCCCCCAGTTTTCAGACTCATCGAGATAGTAAGGAACAAGAGAACCACCTAAGAGTGATATGGTAGCTGAGTAGAGTGGATACTGTGGAACCGGAACTAGAATCTGCAAAACGGAAATGATTATATAAATGGAAGTGTCATGAGCAGATAACTATAAGACTTTCTTGGAAAAGAGCATTTACCCCGTCTCTCTCACCGCGTATAACACAGTTCAAGATTTGCATCACACCTTTGCTAGCTCCATCAGTGAGAAATATGAGCTCTGGATCACTGTGGTATGAAAAATAAGAAGCAAAAGGCTGGAGCTGGCTTTGCTTTTAAAACAAACTGCGTGAGAAAACCAAAGGGAAAGGCAATGATCATCACCTTGGATACCCATCACGTCTTTGAATGAACTCAGCAACCTCTTTCCTAACTCCTGGAAGGCCTCTTGAGTCACTGTAAGCACCTGTTAAACACACACACACAGAAAAATGAATGTAACTTTCTGATTCAGATAAAAACTGCTAACAGATGAGAGTTTGTTGAACATAATAATACCTAAACCGCCTGAGGTCAAGGAAAGGTAATGCTTGGCTCTTGCAATTGCATCCGCTGGAAATAGCATTCCAACGTTCGGGTCATCTAGTAGAAACGGAGCTTGACAGAGAGCAACCACCTGCAGTAGCAATTCATTGTTGTTTACTATCTAAGCTCAAGGATAGATTGAAGTATAATATATGTATACCTGACGAGGAAATGTCAGTGGCTTCTGTCCTAAAGCATGAGGGTTCCCAACGTTTGTGAAGATAATCTGTTATGTAACATTCAACACAAGTTAGCTGTCAATAATCAATTGCTAGATCATAACTGCAAATGCATATCAAATCCTAAACCAAATAAGAACCACAGGTGTAAAGGAGACATGATATCAAACCATTTTTAAAGAGTAAAGTGTAAACCTTTTTGCCTTCTTTCTGAAGCTCAGAAGCTCGGAGATAGAGTTCACCTCTTACAGCATACTGACACTTCTTCACGTTTTCATTCAGAGACTCGTACTCTAAAGCCATTTTAATCTTCTTCACACTTGAAAAAACAATCGCAACCTCCTAACTTTCAACCTTATCAAAACAAAAAAAAAAGGAGAGTAGAGCAACATCACCAATTCATTCGAACAAGAAAGGTCCCCAAGAACAACATAGAGTAGAGCATAAAGGTGACGCCTTTTCAAATTAAAAAAATAGAAATTGATCAAATGAGAGAGCTCATGATCGATCCAAAACGATTAAAAGAAAGAAAAGAAAACAAAGTAATCAAACACACACCTTCGAACTCAAATCTTGTGACCCTGAAGAGTCTCACGTCCCTCAGCTAAAGCAATAACACGAGTAGGGAGAGGAGAGGAGAGCTAATGTATTGAACTCTAAAGCGTGTGCCTTCAAAAAAAAAAGCTTAATAAAATATTTGTGAAGCAGATTACAATTGTGTGTCTGAAACAGATTTGGATCCGATCATGCGGCATCTTAACGAAGGAAGCAGCAGAGCCACTAAAATGGACGAACACGATTTTTCAGACAAAACTCGTCTTCAGACAATATCTAATCATTTTTATGCTACGAACGACCCTTCTGTGAGAATAAATGTGGCGGAGATTCATATCGATTTCTTCTTCAGATAAAATATACTCTCGGTTCACGACCAATAGGGTAGAGCCACGTCTACACTGACTTGACTCCTCAATACTCTCAAAAGGATTCAACACTTCAGTTTTAAGTACAGCTTATAACCCCATTCAGCGCCACACTATCATTTTATACCATACTGCTATATTTTATTGATCTGTCGTGCCAATTTGTACTGGTTTGTGACACCAATCACATCTAGAAGTTTTACTAATTTGCGTCATACTAGACTTTATAGCTTCTTCTTTTTATAACCCAAAAATATCCGGTGGATTGAAACACAACAGACTAATCTTTAGATCTCGATTTGCCAGTATCAGATAAATCTGATTACTCAAATTATAGATCCATGTTTAACTTTATAACTTTTTGTTGTGGATAAATTTTCCACAAAAAAAATTACCAAATGATTTTAGTTAATATATACTCCCTCCGTTTCAAAAAGATACAAGTTCTAGGAAAAAAATTTGTTTCTAAAAGATTCATTTTTTATATTTTCTATGTATACTATGTCAATTTCAAAAAAAATTGATTGCATTTACTGAATTCTAATTGGTTTAAAGTTATGGGAAATAGTTAGTTACAAAAAACTATGCATTGATAATTGAAATTTCTTATGTTTTATTAATATGCGTGAAAAATCTAGAATATGTATTATTTTGAAACGGAGGGAGTAAATGGTATGTGTCCATATATTCATTACCATTTAATTCTTTTGAATTAGACTCATTAATATGGTAGAACTGTCATTTAGGTATACTTTCCCCCGGTTACGTTGCTACTGCAAGCTTTACGCAATCAATCGGATCATCTAGATATCCTTTCAACACATTTGTCGAAAAGATCTCGGAGATCCGCCAAAACACAAAAACCAAGATCTTTTATAAAAGAATTTATATTCAAAAAGTTTATAATAATCCAAGCTTTTCATTCCGATCAATAATGATCTAACCCCAAAAAAACGGAATTGATCGATCTTTATTCAAGATTTATTGACGATAGGGATATCCGGATATGTTCCAAACATCTAATTTCTTTTAGGTGTCAATTATTTCTATTCAAGAAAAAAAACATATTGATTAAAAGGTATAACTATAAACTATGTAAAATGTAAGCAATTTATAGTTGTCGTTGGAGATTCATCATGTGATGAATCAAGGTTAGGGTTCTATATTCCTCATTGCGAAGTCATTTAATAATTCACTTCCTGTTTTGTTAAGTATTTTTATTGAATTCGTTCAAATTACTTTTCCAGATAGAAAATGGCATTTTTTGTTTAACACTCAATGATAGAAAAACCTTTAATTTATTATAAGATATATTGAGAAGAAAGGAAAACACCACAATATCTCGTTGTGCTCAACCTTACGAAAAGAAAACCATTGTTGAAATATCATATGAAGAAAAAACAATAACTTAAGGCTCAAAGCAGTTACGATTCTTGATGGTTAGAAGTCTGTGGAGAAACTCTTCAAAGTCGTTGTTGGGGCCAAGCATGTTGACGCGTACGTACTTCTTATCACTGCCACATTGGTCTCCTCCTCTTGTCAAAACATTCTTTTCCTTCAAGAGACTTTCGAGATCTATCTCTTCTTTACACCCCAGCCATGCAAACGCTGCAACAACCATTTCAATATCCAAAACCATTAGTAGACGACCAAGACCGTTTTATAATTTAACACACATAATATGGTTTGTGGTTTATTTTTAAATACTGGTCAAATATCAAATAGATCATCATATAATAACTATACCAGGAAAAGTAGAGTTGCTTTTGCCAAAGAAGTTGCAAAAGGCTTGAGGGTAATTAGGTAGAGTGAATGTGTCACCGGTCTTATCTACGACCCAGCGTAGTCTCTCCCACCTTGACTTCATCTTCTCGTAACCGTACTCGAAGAAGCTCTCTGATTTGATGCGACAAGTTTTGGTGAGTTCGTTGAGGATCTTGGTGGCTCGAATCTGTGACTCCTTAGACACACCTATGGAGTTGATTGTTAGGTATTGCACCATCTTCTTGGCCACCTCTATGTCCTTCACTAGTGCCCACCTTCGCTCCAAAAAAGTAAATAATTTTAATAATAATGTGTAAAATAATTTTAATAATTATCACTACTTAGTCAGTTTGGTCTTTGGCTTTGACCTACGGTAGGTTATAAAAGACGATCAGTCCACCCATAACAGTCAGAAAGTATTCCAAACTCGAGTAGATAGTGTGATATACTTTCGAACTGGTTCATTTTATAGCACTAAGTGCGTTTCTCCCGGAACCGACCAGATCAGCCGATAGGACCGTATCAAAAATAATTATGCGTGTAACGAATTGCATACGTAAGGACCAAATGTGCCTAGTTTCAGTGATTGTTTCTCACACGAAACGAACAACCAAGGTGAAGCAAGTACACAGAACCGGTTCAGAGCTAAAACATTGGTTTATGATCTCCAAATTTTTAGAAATCATTTTCATAAATATATAAACTATGTAAGTGGTTAGTTTGACTCACCCGATGCGGGACCCAGCGTGACCGGCGATCTTAGAAAAGGTGAAGAGCATAAGGTCGTGGTCCTGACGACGAGTGATGGGAGTGTAGTGTGGCCAGTAATACGCAAAGTCGTATATCACTTTCCCACCACGGTTCACCACCGGCTCTCTGATGGTCCCATCAGGGTTGTTGGGTAATGTCACCATCTCGATGTACGGTCCGGTTTTGTTGAAGCTTCTTGCGTCTCCTTCCCACTTGTACAGCTGCGATTGAACATACGATGCCTCCTCCACGTATGTCTGTAACAAAACATATTACAAAACATTCAACGATTTTAAGGAATATAGGAATGTGGGACGTGCGCATTAACATTAAATTTCAATTCATGTTTTATCTTTGGGATGTTTCATGTGTTTTGTGCTCATGAAACCTATATTTTCAGGCCATCATAACATGTTTTGTAGCTATATAAGATCATGTTTATTGAGGGTTTCTTAGGGAGGGTCTCTTAACGGGATTTAAGAGACGGTTTCTTAGCTTTTAACTTAAAAAGTTAAGAGACGTCTCTTAAACATGTTTTAAGAGATAAAAGCTAAGAGACCGTCTCTTAAATCCACTAAAAGACCCACCCTAAGAGATCCTCAATAAACATACTTTAAGAAATTAGATTATGGATTTCAATCTCCACATTTTGTGATCAACTATGCTACAACCTACTAACAAGTGGTGATGCAATCATTTTGTTGACAAGTAAAATTTTCTATAAGTTAAAACATCATTAGTAGGAGTCACTCGTCGAAAGTCTCTCACAAAAAATAATAATATTTAAGTGGAAGAGTCTTTTAAAATTTGATAGATTCATACAAAAATCTTTTTACGAAGAGACTTTTAAATGAATTTCTCAAGTTTTAAGAGATTTTTGCACTAAAATATTACTACTTTTCGTGAGAGATTCCCACTGCGAATTTAAGTGCCATCATATGAATATTTAATGTTATAAATAATACTGTTTTATATCTATTCAGTGAATGAAGGGCTTACGGAGTAGTAAGGAACCGCGGCGACAATGCTCAGAGGCTTGACCTCAGAGAGAGAAGAAAGTGCATACAAGGCGGCCTGACAAAGCTGCGAGGAGCCAGTACCCACCACGATGTAGCGTTCTTCAGTCGCTGCGTTACCGATCTCACAGTGCAACGCCTTGATCGCTTCAGCAAGATCTGGCTCTAGGAACCAACACACGTTCGTCGTATCGCTAAAGTAGCTCATCAGTTCCCATCCTGGTATCACCACCGTACACCTCTCCCTCATCTTCATCCAATACTCTTGGAATGCAGTCGGATCTCCTCTGGAAAAGATTAACACAAGCAAATTTATTTTCCTGTTATTTTTATTTCATTAATTATGGATTTTCTTTTTTTTTTAGTTTGGTATCTGCGTCCTTGTCATTTACATGTTACATAGTAGTGTATTGTTTTTCAAATATGAAATTACAACGCCTAATTAGGGTTTTACAACAAAATTTATTTGGCGATAGTGTCAAAAACAGATAATATAAACTAAAGAAAAAGTAACGTTTGATATAATCGAGACTTTAATTTCGGTTGTGTAATACTCCCTCCGTTTCAAAAAGATACATATTCTAGAGAAAAAAATTGTTTCAAAAAGATACATTTTTTACATTTTCAATACAATTTTTGTCAACTAATAATGAAAAATTGTGAAATTCAAAAACATTAATTGTTTTTATAAAATCTTATTGGTTTAAAAGTATAGAAAATGTAAAACTACATAAAACTATGCATTTATAACTAAGTTTTCGTATGTTTTATTAAAAAATGTGAAAATCCTAAAACATCTATCACTTAGAAACGGATGGAGTACAAATGTGTGTTTGGTCAAATCAAAATTGATAACAGACATCAGATGCTTGAGATTCCAAACTTATTATTCATATGAACAATTTCACGGAAAGTCATTAGCCAATAATTAATCTAACTTCTTTCAAAGAGAAAAAAGCAACCATGCATATTTGTTACTTGGAATTAAAACGAACTTAGCCAGTTTTTGGGTAAAATTAACACATACTGATCGAGATTGATGACCGCGTTGGTTGCATCACAACCGGAAAGCTTCAAGTTTTCTAATCCAACCATCTTCTCCATGACCTCGTCCTTCTGTTACTTGCTGCTATTGTAAATAATGTGTATGAAAACCGTATGGACTAATGTGCTAGTTATAAGAACACGCAGAAGGTTAAAGATATGTGGATGTGTATCTGTCAGCTTATGGAAAGAGATGCTCCAACTTTTGTGGTCAATATTTTGTTTATTCAACACTTATGGGTCAATATGTATATCAAAAATCATAATTATGTTCACTTTTTACTGTGCCAAGTGTCTTACGAATCTATAATACATTAATACTTGTGTATAGAGTCAATTTACGCAAGGGGGAATGGCAATAAAGAGATTGTTACCTAAATACGTACTTTAATTTAATTACTGTGTATTTAATTATAATGTAAACATAGTTAATGCATGCCACGTAAGATTGTAAGATCAGATTAACCGTGACTGAGAATTTTACACCAAACTTTGATCTTAATTGGCTTTTCCGTTTTTTTTTCCTTCTTAAAGACGGTAAGAGATAAGAACACAGGTTTTACTCTAGCTTTATAAGCAACGTGTTGTGTTATATTTCGACTGCCAGCTTCCCTTTTATTTGTTCTTATTGTGAATTTGGAATAATTAGTTAAGATATTTGATTATGTATTTAAGATATAGTGTTCTTAATTTGGTGAATCTTTGGAGTGTATATAGACTATCCGTAAATGGGATCCGTATTTTTATTTTATTTTAAATGGGATCCGTATTTATTTTAAATGGGATCCGTATAGGGTTTTTCCAGAAAATGGAAACTATAGTTTCAGTTTCTTGAGTCTATCATGAGTAAATTTAGAAAGTCAAGTTAAAAAGAAAAAAGAAGAATACTTAGAAAGTCTGAGACATTATTATTGGCATACTATGGATGAATCAAATACTTTTTTCAAAAAAAAAACAGTAAAGTGAAACCGTTAGATTATACTCTCTCCCTTTCAGATTAGTTGTTGTTTTGGAGTAAATTTTTTGTTTCAAATTAAGTGTCGTTTTCGGTTTTCAATGCAAAATTTATTTATAATATTCTTTATTCTATTTTTTATTGGTTAATATATGGTTAGGTGTATTGGTAATAGTGTTTTTCTTTTGAAAATATGCAAAATTAAATGTTTTCTTAATCTGTGTGCATAAACCTAGGACGACAATTAATATGAAACGGAGGGAGTAATCAGTTCATTGCATAACGATCATCTCGTTTGAAGAAACTAAAGATAGATGAAATAATCATTTATATAGCTGAATCGTTCTGTTGAGTGTTACTAATTAATATTTTTTTTGTAACACTTTTAAAGGGGTGCAACACGAGAACTTCCCGGAAGGTCACATATCCTAGTATTACTTTCGCCCGAGTACGTTTAACTGCGGAGTTCTGATGGGATCCGGTACATTAGTGCTGGTATGATCGCATCCAATTAATATATACTATATATTAATATAAGTTTAATGTACATAAACATGATTAGGATCTGACACTTTTAAGTATTACTTCCTCCGTTCCACTAAGATAAATGTTTTACAAAAAAAAAATTGTTTCACAAAAATGTATTTTTATGTTTTCTATACAAAAATTGCAAATTTCAATAAAATTAATTGAATTTATTGAAAGACTATTGGTTAAAATGCATTGGAATTTGATAATTTCTAAAAACGATGTATAATTAATGTATTTTCTTAATATGTGTGAAAACACCAAAACATCCATTTTAATAGAACGGAAAGAGTATAATATTAATAAATCTTCAATTAGTATAGTTTATTTCCCGTAATAAAATAACCTCGCTGACACCTAGCATTATGTATCTAAATATGTTTGAAAGGTTCACATTTCACAGTATTATTCTAATCAAATGGGCAAGAGTTAATTATATGTTAGTAATCAAGGATCTTCACCGTATCGTCCACAATAAAACATATAACCAAACTTCATATGCTCTTTCACATCAAACCTTTGATCATATACTTATTGCATGTTTGTATTGATGTTATGAGAAAGCTTACATCTCTGTAAAAATAAATAAAAATTTAGAATATTAGCAAGACACACAACAAACATATGTCATTGACAAAGTGAAAAGTCTAACTTTTAAGATGATTAATCTAAAAAAGGTAGTGTGTGAATACTTATTTTAATAACAAAAAAAGAAACACATGTGTATCTTTTCCAAATGCTGTACGTCGTCGCCAACCACTATTATATGGAAATTAGACTGGACAATAGAGCCTATTTCTAACTTATTTTTTTCCTTATATATTTTTTAAAATACTTGGATATAATACCCTCTAATGTTTTATATTTAAAGAAAAGAAATTTGCAAATAAAAAAAGAAAATTAAAATAGGATAGAATTAATAAATGAGTGATTTAGAAAAGGTCATCGGACGTGGATATATGAATCAGCAAGTACTTATCCGTATAGGGGTTTTCAAGAAAATGGAAACTATAGTTTTCAGTTTCTTGAGTCTATCCCGTGGCGAATCTAGAAAATATTTTGAGTGGGGGTAAAATTTTTTTGATGTATTAATAAATTATTTTTTAATAATTTTTAATAAGGATAACATTTAGAAAAAAAATAAACTAAATAAAATCAATGAAAGAAAGATAAGTGGGGATTTGAAGTCAGGTTTAGTGGAGACATAGGGAAAGATTTAGCCAACTAATCAAAAAGATATATGTTTCTTCAAGTATAAATAAATTTACTTGTAAATATTGTGGGGGTATTTGCCACCTTCTTCCACTACTTAGATTCGCCCATGAGTCTATCATGAGTAAATTTAGTTTAATAACTAGATCGGTTTTGCTTGCTTTTAGTTGTTTTTCTATACTCAAGAGTCAGTTGTTGAAACATTACGACGCAAATACTAAAAAAAAAAGATTTCTAAAGATCAAGAAACACTGGAAGCATTAGACCATGATTATCCATGAAATCTTTTAGGAGGGTTTTTAATTTTTTTTTTTAAATTAAAAAATAAATAAAAATGCATCAATTGTGAGTCGTTACGTGTTAGCGGGGTCCGCGAACAAGAAACCTCCAAAATCGGTGTTTATTTCATAATTTTTTTTTAACTATTTCTTACATTGTTCGTGGACCTCACGTGTTAATGAGACCCGCGAACAGTGTAAGAAACAAAGATAAACATGCTCTTATGAATATGACTATCCAAAAAATAAAATTAAACCCATGGTTGGCCCAGCTTCATATATATAGGGTTTCCGCGTCTTCAATTATTAGTACATATATGTGTATCCTCTCAAATTGTTATGTAGGATTTCTAAGTCTTCAATTGTTATATACAATATAGATTGTGAGGGAGACACAAAGAAACCATAGCTAGTTGCAGACTGAAACGATGACAATGATATCCGATCTTCCGGTAAATTTGGTAGAGGAAATCCTCTGTAGGGTTCCTTTGAAATCTATGAGAGCAGTGCGATTAACTTGCAAAGAGTGGGAAGCTTTATCCAAGAGTCGAAGCTTTTCAAAGATGCACATTGATAAACTAAGTGCAGGTGAGTCTATGATGGTCGCATGGATAGATTACAATCTATATCTGATGAGGGTCGTTCTCGTGGATAATGAAGAACCACTCATAGAGTGTAAAGGTAAGCTTGTTCAGACAAACAAATCAAGATATCTCACGTTTTCCACTGCAACGGTTTATTGTTATGCGTCTTGGAAGATGATGCTACCAAAGTTATCGTTTGGAATCCGTATTTGGATCAAACAAGGTCGATAGAGTCTAGGTATTCTCACCGCACAGACGTAGACATATTCAGTTACGCTCTCGGATACGAGGACAAAGGCTCATCTTGTCGTAGATACAAATTCTTAAGGTTCATAGATATGTACTACAATGCACGTAGAAACCAGTTTTTTTGGTATGAGATATACGATTTCGAGTCTAGTTCATGGAAGACTCTTGATATCACTCCACACTGGCGTATACTATTTGGTCAGCATGGCGTGTCTCTCAAGGGAAACACTTACTGGCCTGCTTCACAAAGGAACATGGAAGAAGACATGCTTGACGATCACATAATCTGTTTCAATTTCTCAAGTGAGAGTTTTGGTCCTCTTCTGCGTCTGCCGTTTGACATTGGAGATAGTGACTATGTGACTTTATCATGTGTTAGAGAAGAGAAGCTTGCGGTTTTACTTACTCACGACGAAGCAGGTCCAATGGAGTTTGAGATATGGATTACTACTAAGATTGAGGCAGAAAAGGTGTCGTGGAGCAAGTTCTTGAGAGTGGAAACGCTAACAGGATATTATGCTCTGATTATTTGTGATAGTTTCTTTATTGACGAGGAGAAGAAAGTTGCCATGGGTTTTGAAGATGACTACTACAAAATATTTAACATTGTTGGAGAGGATGGATACTTAAAAAAGCTGAAACTCGTAGAATGTGCAGCAGGCAAAAACGTAAACTGTAGGGTTAATGCGTGCTCTTATGTTCCAAGCCTAGCGCAAATCAAGAAACCTGTTTCAGGAGGTAAAGGAAACAACAAAGCGATTTAGAAAAGTAAAGATATGATCAAAACATGTCGAGACTTGTCTGTCTTAGAACGACTTGGAGATGATTAGTCTTTCATATATGTATTTAAGTTACTCTTAGCTCTTTTGAGCATTTTTTTATTAACACTCTCTCCATGCATGTGTACAAAAGATTGATGTTTAAGGTTCTTCCTAGTACCTGCAGTGGAGGTCTCTCGTCGAGAATCTCTCACTATAAGTAATAATATTTTTTAAAAAGAATCTCTCGAAACTTGAGAAACTCATACAAAAATTTCTTTAGTAATAAAGTCCAATTATATATCTAAGCTAAGGTAACTAATAAGATTATCTCCAATTTTTTTAAATATCACCAATTATGATTTTTATGCTACATATGAAATAACTACATAGTTGGTCTCTGGTAAATTAGACGATTATTCAAAAAGATCATTTTTTCATATTTTGATGCATGTAATAATTATAAATAGTAAATTTTAAGAAATTAATTGTGTTTATTGATTTTTAATTGGCTACTTCTTATAGGAAATAGTTAAACACATAAAATAATATATTTATAATCAAAATTTAAGATATTTTTTAAATATGTGTAAAAACTCTAAAACATGTATCTTATTGAAACGGAGGGAGTATATATGTAGAAGCCCATCTTACTAACCCATTTCTTCAGTTTCATTTAAAGAAACATATCTATTGTCGAAAAACTAATCACATAACTATAAGGTATATACATTTCAAACTTTTTAAAAATTAAAATATTGACAATAAACAATTATTTATTTCTTTAAATTAGGTTTAACGATAAAAAGAATCTCGCACAGTCAAAATCTAATATATTTTTAAAAATATAAATATAAATCTAAAATACCCAATTATTTTAAAATTAATAAAATACAGTAATTATTAGTTTTAGAGTGTTTTGTAGGATTTTAGTATATGACTAGAGATACCTAGGCGCAAGGGATTAGAGGGACAAACGTAAAAAGCCCTAGCCGTATCGAACAATGACGATGATCTCCAATCTTCCAGTAAATTTGGTAGAGGAGATCCTCTCTAGGGTTCCCTTGAATTCTATGAGAGCAGTGAGATTAACTTGCAAAGGTTGGGAGACTTTATCCAAAAGCCGAAGCTTTTCTAAGCTGCATATTGATAAATGCGTTGTAAAAGAAGGTGAGCCTCTGATAATCGCAATGGTGGATTACAATCTTTATCTCATGAGGGTCGTGCTCGTGGACAATGAAGATCCAATCATAGAGTGTAAAGGTAAATTTAACAACCAAAATAAGATATCTCAAGTTTTCCACTGTGACGGTTTATTGCTATGCGTCTTGAAAGATGATTATACCAAAGTAATCGTTTGGAATCCGTATTTGGGTCAAACAAGGTCGATAGAGTCTAGGTATTCTCACCGCACAGACAGATGGAACAAGTTCACATTGGCTCTCGGATACGAGGACAAAGGCTCATCTTGTCGTGGCTACAAAATATTGAGGTTTATAGACAAGTATTACAAGGCACGTAGAAACTATTCATGTTATGAGATTTACGATATCGAGTCTAGTTCATGGAAGACTCTTGATATCACTCCACACTGGCGTATACTATATTTTCAGCGAGGGGTGTCTCTCAAGGGAAACACTTACTGGCCTGCTTCACAAAGGAACATGGAAGAAGACGTGCTTGACGATCACATAATCTGTTTCAATTTCTCAAGTGAGAGTTTTGGTCCTCTTCTGCGCCTCCCCTTTGACGCTGGTGATGATGACTATGTGACTTTATCATGTGTTAGAGAGGAGAAGCTTGCGGTTTTACTCACTCACAACGAAGCAGGTCCACTGGAGTTTGAGATATGGATTACTACTAAGATTGAGACCGAAAAGGTTTTGTGGAGCAAGTTCTTGAGAGTGGTGGAAGGGGAACGTGACCCTCTGATTACAGGTGGTTGTTTCTTCATTGACGAGGAGAAGAAAGTGGCCATGGGTTTTGAAGAAGATTACTCCAAAACATTTAACATTGTTGGAGAGGCTGGATACTTTAAAAAGCTGAAACTCGTAGAACGTTTAGGCAGTGACGGAAACTACTGTAGTGCAAATTTGTGCTCTTATGTTCCAACTCCAAGCCTAGTGCAAATCAAGCAACCTGCTTCAGGACGTAAAAGGAAACAACAATGCAGACTAATAAAAGCAACGATATGATCAAAACATGTTGAGTCTGGCTGTGCTATTGAAAAGCGTAGCAGTGTATAATAATGAGGACGGCAAAATGAGAAGAAAAAAACGTGATGAGTAGTTTCTTATTTATGTTTTTCATCTTAGTCCTACGTTTGTGTCTTTCATTTACTCTTACTAGTTGGCTACAGCTTGTCTTTCTTAAGATTAATACTACATTTTGATCTGCATTTGGAAAACACACGAAATTAACTAATTTTTTAAAATGAATTTCTATAGAAGATAGTTATAGGTTTGGACACATTTATCTGAAACCGTGATTCAAACGGTACCAAACTGAAATATTAAATCGAAATTGAATTGTATTTCAAAAATAACTGAGCTCATCATGTATCTTTAGAATCGAAAAACTAAAATCAAACCGAAAACCAAATAAGTAGCTGAAATATTTAAATACAAATTATATATTTATAAATATTAATTATATTTAATTTTTAAATAACAAAATATCCTTAGAAAAATTATTTATAAACTGAATTACCTGAAATTATTATAATACTTTTTATTCAAAATATTAAAATTATTGGATTTTTATCCGAACAACCAAATTACCCGATATTTAAACTAAAAACTATAAATTATCTGATATTTTTATCTATCAGTGTGTAATTATCCACAAAACAGAATTGAACCGAAACTGAATTAGACCTTTTTTGGTATATTAGTCAATTTCCAACTTTGCTACGGAAAATAAGACATGCAAAGCAGGAATGGCTAAGCCTTGGTCTGGCCACCACATACAAGTCCATTTCTAATGCTGCTCACTCCAGAAATGAGACAGATTTCAAACCAACATAGAGATGCCAGCCGATGAGACACTGGTGAGATACTAGCAGACGGAAGCGGAGAACATAACGATAGATGCCAGCTCCTAAGCATCAAAGAGGCAGGAAGCTGAGGTCAATTTCCTTCTGAAACATTGAGCACAGAGGAGGAATACCTCCCAACTACATGCAAAGAAGGACTCGAAAACCGTGCAGAGACAAATCAGAGCATTGGAGGAACACACGAACACGTCAAAAAACCTCTTCTGTATTGATTTATTAATTAAAAACCTTATTTATGCTTTTATTTTATATATATATATATATATATATATATATATATATATATATAAATGATTCAATTTTTAAAATGATTTTCAATTTTTGTATTAGTAGTTAATCAATAAACATTACAAATAATTTTTTTTCTCAATTGTAGTAACCAGTTGAAAACATATATGATAAGTTATTAATATAGATTACATGTATTTTTTCTAAGGTTTAAGAAAAATAAATTACAAACAAAACAATTTAAAATCTACACTATTATTTACGAAGTGATTTTTCGCATTCGATCTCTCACGTTAAAAGTTAAAACGGTTAATATCGTTAATACCCTTAATAAATTAATTATATATATTAACCAAAAATAAAAACAAATTTTAAATCTATTTAATTAGATAAATAATTAAAATTAATAATAGTAAGAATTATCTAAAGTTATATATATTTAAAATAAAAAGATAATTTCTCTATATATTGTTGTTATCCGAAAAAGTCTTTTAATAAAAAATTAAAAATACATATAAATAATTAAAATAATAAATAAATAATAATTTATCATTATTATATTTTAATTAATAATATAAATGACTATAAAATATATAGGCATGAATGTGCGGTCAAAACACCTAGTATCTAAGAAAGTAACACATGCAAATATGTATGACAACGCTATAATTTTTCTGATTATGCATGAAAATTTAATAAAAACATGATAATAATAATTTTTTATTAATAATTAGGAAATAGATAAGTATAGATGTACGAAGAATAATAATAACAATTTTTTTTTTTTTTTTTTGTAATATATAAAGAGAAGACAAAGAGCAAACCCTATATTCACTCCTCAACAACCCTTACACCATGTCCGAAGAGCTCGTATTGAAAGGCATAGTGTGCGCCCACGCCGATATGGTCACCGCCATCGCCACTCCGGTCGACAACGCCGACATGATCATCACTTCGTGTCGTAACAAGTCAGTCCCGATTGAAACAACGACGAAGATCTCCGATCTTCCAGTAAATTTGGTAGAGGAGATTCTCTCTAAGGTTCCCTTGAAATCTATGAGAGCAGTGCGATTAACTTGCAAAGAGTGGGAAGCTTTATCCAAGAGTCGAAGCTTTTCAAAGATGCACATTAATAAACTAAGGGCAGTAAAGGAAGGTGAGTCTATGATAATCGCAATGATTGATTACAATATTTATCTCAAGAGGGTCGTCCTCGGCGTCAATGAAGATCCATTTATAGAGTGCCAAGGTAGACTTACTTGCATAGACAAACAAATCAAGATATCTCAAGTTTTCCACTGTGATGGTTTATTGCTATGCGTGTTGAAAGAAGAAGATACCAAAGTTATTGTTTGGAATCCGTATTTGGGTCAAACAAGGTCGATAGAATGTAGATACTCTCACCGCCCACATGGATGGGACAGGTTCAGTTACGCTCTCGGATACGAGGACAAAGGCTCTTGTCGTAGCTACAAATTCTTGAGGTTTATAGATATGTACTACACTTCACGTAGCTACCAGTTTTTTTGGTATGAGATATACGATTTCGAGTCTAGTTCATGGAAGACTCTTGATATCACTCCACTCTGGCATATACGATTTGGTCTGCTTGGCGTGTCTCTCAAAGGAAACACTTACTGGCCTGCTTCACAAAGAAACATGGAAGACGACGCGCTTGACGATCACATAATCTGTTTCAATTTCTCAAGTGAGAGTTTTGGTCCTCTTCTGCGTCTCCCCTTTGACGCTGGTGATGATGACTATGTGACTTTATCATGTGTTAGAGAAGAGAAGCTTGCGGTTTTAATTACTCGCCACGAAAGAGGTCCGCCGGAGTTTGAGATATGGATTACTACTAAGATTGAGGCAGAAAAGGTGTTGTGGAGCAAGTTCTTGAGAGTGGTAGAAGGAGAACTTTACCCTAAAAGTTTCTTTATTGAGGAGGAGAAGAAAGTCGCCATAGGTTTTAAAGATGCATGCTCTTATGTTCCAAGCCTAGTGCAAATCAAGGAACCTGCTGCAGGACGTAAAAGGAAACAAAATAGTGACTTAGAAAAGCAACGATTTGATCAAAACATGTCCAGACTTGTTTCACTTCGCGCGAGACGATTAGTCTTTGAAGCGTGTCTTCCTTAAAAACTTCGTTTTTGTTTTGGTTCTCTTTTTTTATTTCCTAATAATGTTAATATCTTTGGATAGACTCTTTACATATACGTGCATGAGATTCCTTGGCAAAATTGAAGTAACTTACAAGGAAGTAATAAGGTTTCTCGCAAATTGTTTCACCTATATGTTATTGTTTCTTTTTCGGGGTTAATTATCGTTGCTTGCCTTGGTGAATATTAATAAAGAGATTCACTTTAAATCTTTGTCACAACTAAATTCTAGAGTTCTTAATGGAACTAGGGGTGTATCTTCCATTCGCGGGGAATATTTCTATTTGTTGTGTGTGATTTTGTTTGTGGTAATGTTGTTTTGTCGTTGTATTCTTTGTTCTTGTCATTGTCTTATATAGTAATAATAGATTTATATATTCTATGTTTCTTTTAGAGAAATTCCCTTAGATAGTCTCTTTTAGTTTGTTTGTCACAAAAATAGCTTTTAAGGAAAAAAATGACCAAAATGTTTTTTTTAGAAGCTAAAAAATTCATTTATATGCATTTATACCCCTAGGGTTAACTAATTTGAACTTTAGGGTTTAGAGTAAATGGGTGGGTTTGGGGTTAGGGTTTCAAATTTCAAAAAAAAAATCAAAATTTCAAAAAAAAAAAGTCTATTTTGGTCATTTTATTTTTTGAAAGCTATTTTCGTGACAAAAACTTAAAAAAGACTATCTAAGAGAATTGCCCTTTCTTTTATCAATAATGTGTTGTTCTATGTATTTTAATATTTGTTAGTGATGAAATGTACCTTAGATGTAGTTAAAAAATATCTTGAATTTTGAAATCTTTGCATTTAGTCATTCGTTGAGTGTAGGATCAGTGATTTTGGCTAGGCATGAATCTTCAGTTTTCGGTTTGGTCATAATTCTTTTTTTGGATGTTTTCGTTCTAGAAATACATGAACCGTTCAATAATTTATGAAATTTAGTTTAGTTTTTTTTTTAATTTTTGGTTCGGTTTGGGTAACAGTGTTAGGAACTAATTTATATCCAATAAAATTATGTTTTCAATTTATTTGCGGTTCGGTTTTGATTTTGGATTTCAGATTATTCGATTCTTTTAGATAATTTTAAAATATTTTGGATATAAATTATTCAAATAATTTCTTTTTTAGATATTTTAATTTATAAGTAGTGATTTAAATATATTAGGTATATGAACTATATTTTAGATAGTAGGTATTCAGATCGGCTTAATTTTTCGGTTTCAGAAATATAAAAAATATTTGGTTATTTGTGAACATCGGTTCGGTTTTGGGTTCGTCTATTTATTTGATTTTTCAATTCTCAGTATATATGCCCATGCCCTAGTTTCAGTGTTAGTAATTCTTATTTTTATTTTGTAACATTCTCAACGTTATTCATCTAACCTGTTGTTCGGCATCCTCTGGTTTTACATGACTGGTTTCTCATTTGCTTAGCCCTTCATGTGTTTGTCAATATTCTATGTTCAGAACCGTATATGAAGCTAACTCATAAATAGGAGATGATACTTCTAACTTTTTTTTTCTAACCTTTTTGTTCTTCAGTATTTGTTATGTTGTTGATAGGAGGAGTTCTGGTGTGGTCGTGCGTATCTGCAACACACCGTGGGATTTGAACAGGGGCATGTAAACTTGTAGAGAAATTTCAGTGTTATAACTGTTAAATATTTGTTGTTTTATGTGCATATTTATTAAAATTTAATTTTGTAATCTATCAGATAATTATTGTATTATTTATTTAATAAATTTAATTATATGGAATATATAAGAATTAGTTTTCATTTACTTGTTTATCAAAAATAAAATTCATTATACATAATATTAATTTATAGTTATGTGTTTATATTTTTAAAATTTTACTTAATTATTTAAAATATAGTTTCATAAAACTTTTTATAATAGCAAACTGAAATTTATATTTATCAGCTGAATTAAATTAAATAAAAATTTAATAATATTACCTTTAATAAATAAATTAAAATTAAAAAAATTCAGTGGGCTATTTTGAAGCCCATATACACCAGTTGGGTAGTATAATCGGACTTAATAATGGGCTGAACTACTGAAGGCGAAACCCAATTACATCTTATACTAGTTTGAGTATGTAGCGTCGTCTCTTGTTAGAAATCCCCAAGAGACGATGGCTGAACGGCTCGTCTTGAAAGGCACAGTGTGCGCCCACACCACCGCCATCGCCGCTCCAGTCGACAACGCTAACATGATCGTCACTTCGTCGCTCGACAAGTCAATCCCGATTAATACAACGACCAAGATCTCCGATCTTCCGGTAAATTTGGTAGAGGAGATCCTCTCTAGGGTTCCCTTGAAATCTATGAGAGCAGTGAGATTAACTTGCAAAGGTTGGGAGACTTTATCCAAGAGCCGAAGCTTTTCTAAGATACATATTGATAAACTAAGCGCAGTAAAGGAAAGCGAGTCTATGATAATCGCAATGATGGATTACAATCTATATCTCATGAAGGTCGTTCTCGTCGGCAATGAAGATCCATTTGTAGAGCGTAAAGGTAAACTTACTTGCTTAGACAAACAAATCAAGATATCTGAAGTTTTCCACTGCGACGGTTTATTGTTATGCGTCTTGGAAGATGATGATACCAAAGTTATCGTTTGGAATCCGTATTTGGGTCAAACAAGGTCGATAGAAGAATCTAGATACTACTCTCACCGCCCAGACGGATGGGACAGGTTTATTTACGCTCTCGGATACGAGGAAAAAGGCTCTTGCAGTTGTCGTAGCTACAAATTCTTGAGGTTTATAGATAAGTATTTATGGTTTGAGTTATACGATTTCGACTCTAACTCATGGAAGACTCTTGATATCACTCCAAACTGGAGTATACTATGTGGTCAGCGTGGTGTTTCTCTCAAAGGAAACACTTACTGGCCTGCTTCACAAAGGAACATAGAAGAAGACATGCTTGACGATCACATAATCTGTTTCGATTTTACTAATGAGAGTTTTGGTCCTCTTCTGCGTCTTCCCTTTGACGCTGGGCGTCATGACTGTGTGACTTTATCATGTGTTAGAGAAGAGAAGCTTGCGGTTTTACTTACTCAGAACGAAGTATGTCCAACTGAGTTTGATATATGGATTACTACTAAAATTGAGACCGGAGAGGTGTTNAAAAAAAAAAAGTCTATTTTGGTCATTTTATTTTTTGAAAGCTATTTTCGTGACAAAAACTTAAAAAAGACTATCTAAGAGAATTGCCCTTTCTTTTATCAATAATGTGTTGTTCTATGTATTTTAATATTTGTTAGTGATGAAATGTACCTTAGATGTAGTTAAAAAATATCTTGAATTTTGAAATCTTTGCATTTAGTCATTCGTTGAGTGTAGGATCAGTGATTTTGGCTAGGCATGAATCTTCAGTTTTCGGTTTGGTCATAATTCTTTTTTTGGATGTTTTCGTTCTAGAAATACATGAACCGTTCAATAATTTATGAAATTTAGTTTAGTTTTTTTTTTAATTTTTGGTTCGGTTTGGGTAACAGTGTTAGGAACTAATTTATATCCAATAAAATTATGTTTTCAATTTATTTGCGGTTCGGTTTTGATTTTGGATTTCAGATTATTCGATTCTTTTAGATAATTTTAAAATATTTTGGATATAAATTATTCAAATAATTTCTTTTTTAGATATTTTAATTTATAAGTAGTGATTTAAATATATTAGGTATATGAACTATATTTTAGATAGTAGGTATTCAGATCGGCTTAATTTTTCGGTTTCAGAAATATAAAAAATATTTGGTTATTTGTGAACATCGGTTCGGTTTTGGGTTCGTCTATTTATTTGATTTTTCAATTCTCAGTATATATGCCCATGCCCTAGTTTCAGTGTTAGTAATTCTTATTTTTATTTTGTAACATTCTCAACGTTATTCATCTAACCTGTTGTTCGGCATCCTCTGGTTTTACATGACTGGTTTCTCATTTGCTTAGCCCTTCATGTGTTTGTCAATATTCTATGTTCAGAACCGTATATGAAGCTAACTCATAAATAGGAGATGATACTTCTAACTTTTTTTTTCTAACCTTTTTGTTCTTCAGTATTTGTTATGTTGTTGATAGGAGGAGTTCTGGTGTGGTCGTGCGTATCTGCAACACACCGTGGGATTTGAACAGGGGCATGTAAACTTGTAGAGAAATTTCAGTGTTATAACTGTTAAATATTTGTTGTTTTATGTGCATATTTATTAAAATTTAATTTTGTAATCTATCAGATAATTATTGTATTATTTATTTAATAAATTTAATTATATGGAATATATAAGAATTAGTTTTCATTTACTTGTTTATCAAAAATAAAATTCATTATACATAATATTAATTTATAGTTATGTGTTTATATTTTTAAAATTTTACTTAATTATTTAAAATATAGTTTCATAAAACTTTTTATAATAGCAAACTGAAATTTATATTTATCAGCTGAATTAAATTAAATAAAAATTTAATAATATTACCTTTAATAAATAAATTAAAATTAAAAAAATTCAGTGGGCTATTTTGAAGCCCATATACACCAGTTGGGTAGTATAATCGGACTTAATAATGGGCTGAACTACTGAAGGCGAAACCCAATTACATCTTATACTAGTTTGAGTATGTAGCGTCGTCTCTTGTTAGAAATCCCCAAGAGACGATGGCTGAACGGCTCGTCTTGAAAGGCACAGTGTGCGCCCACACCACCGCCATCGCCGCTCCAGTCGACAACGCTAACATGATCGTCACTTCGTCGCTCGACAAGTCAATCCCGATTAATACAACGACCAAGATCTCCGATCTTCCGGTAAATTTGGTAGAGGAGATCCTCTCTAGGGTTCCCTTGAAATCTATGAGAGCAGTGAGATTAACTTGCAAAGGTTGGGAGACTTTATCCAAGAGCCGAAGCTTTTCTAAGATACATATTGATAAACTAAGCGCAGTAAAGGAAAGCGAGTCTATGATAATCGCAATGATGGATTACAATCTATATCTCATGAAGGTCGTTCTCGTCGGCAATGAAGATCCATTTGTAGAGCGTAAAGGTAAACTTACTTGCTTAGACAAACAAATCAAGATATCTGAAGTTTTCCACTGCGACGGTTTATTGTTATGCGTCTTGGAAGATGATGATACCAAAGTTATCGTTTGGAATCCGTATTTGGGTCAAACAAGGTCGATAGAAGAATCTAGATACTACTCTCACCGCCCAGACGGATGGGACAGGTTTATTTACGCTCTCGGATACGAGGAAAAAGGCTCTTGCAGTTGTCGTAGCTACAAATTCTTGAGGTTTATAGATAAGTATTTATGGTTTGAGTTATACGATTTCGACTCTAACTCATGGAAGACTCTTGATATCACTCCAAACTGGAGTATACTATGTGGTCAGCGTGGTGTTTCTCTCAAAGGAAACACTTACTGGCCTGCTTCACAAAGGAACATAGAAGAAGACATGCTTGACGATCACATAATCTGTTTCGATTTTACTAATGAGAGTTTTGGTCCTCTTCTGCGTCTTCCCTTTGACGCTGGGCGTCATGACTGTGTGACTTTATCATGTGTTAGAGAAGAGAAGCTTGCGGTTTTACTTACTCAGAACGAAGTATGTCCAACTGAGTTTGATATATGGATTACTACTAAAATTGAGACCGGAGAGGTGTTGTGGAGCAAGTTCTTGAGGGTGGTGAGAACGGAACTTGGCTCTCTGATTACAGCTGATAGTTTCTTCATTGACGAGGAAAAGAAAGTCGCCATGGGTTTTGAAGAAGACTACTCCAAAACATTTAACATTGTTGGAGAGGCTGGATACTTTAAAAAGCTGGAACTCCTAGAACGTTCAGGCAGATACGGAAACTGTCGGGCAATTGCGTGTTCTTATGTTCCAAGCCTAGTGCAGATCAAGCAACCTGTTTCAGGACGTAAAAGGAAACAATAATGTAGACTTATAAAAGCAACGATTTGATCAAAACATGTCCAGACTTGTCTCACTTGGAGAGTGTTAATTATGTTGCTGACTGTTTCTCAAAATATATTCTTTTTTTTTTGAACAATCTTAAAAGATATTATTGTTAAGAATTTTAGTATCATTAGATAGACTCTTGAGTTATACATGATATTCGTTGGCAAAACTTAAGTAAAAAATAAGGAATTAACAAGGTTCTAGCAAATAGTTTCCCCATATTATATGTTATTGTTTTTCTTTCTTTTTGGGTTAATTATTGTTTCTTATTGCTTAGCCTTTCGACGTTTCTATATGTCATCTCTTGCCTTGACTAAGTGAACAACTAAATAAAGAGTTTTCCACTATAAATCCGTTGTTACGATTAAACTCTTAAGACTTTTCAGCGGAGTAAGAAAGCTTAAATTCTCGGGATGTTTATTTATATTATTGCAGATTCGAGTGGATCAGATAAGTAGATTTAATGCAGAAAGCGGAAGGAAAATATGGAGCTGCTGAGTTTCTTTGTTGGGTGGAGATATGAAAAATAAAGAACTATATCTTTTTCCAACAAAAGCGTGATCTTATTGTTTATGTAAAACATAGAGCAGTGAGAGACAATCAGCTCAAATGATCAGGAGAGCAATCAAATATAGCAAATGAGAAACACAAGTAAGCGCCACAACTATTCGAGATGTACTCCCTACTACTATTTCTTTTTACTGTTTGGTTGATGTTTCATGGAAAGATGAGAAAGAGACTCAATGTATTGGATGGTTCTTCCACACGGTGCTTAGAATGATCCTCTGAAGATAAAGAGTAGAAAAAAACAACTCAAGACTGATGAAATCTTCTTGACACACAAGAAGTTGCTCTTACCCTTTAAAAGGCTCTCTCATCACATTAAGGGAAAACAGGCTGGTGTAGGAGTCCCGTTGTTTCGGGTAGTCCCAACATTATGTTAAGATTCTGCAACGCTTGCCCTGAAGCTCCTTTCACAAGATTATCAATCTGCAACACACACACAGAAAGATAGGTATATTCTTTTTATAGACACTAAACGTTTATAGCAGAGCAATAGTTTACCACTGAGATTATGATAGCTCGTCCAGGTATACGATCAGGGAACACATTCATAAAACAATAGTTGGATCCTCTAACATTGTGTGTCCGAGGAACAACTCCTTCCTCCAACACTTTGACAAACTCTTCTTCCTACAAAATGTTTTTTTTTTTGCAAATAAACAAAAACTAGTAGTAATTGACTTGGCTTACAACAAAAAGAGTAAACAAACCATCACCTCATAAGACGATTTTAACTGCTGGTATAAGTCTTCTGTTCTAACTCCTGGAGCCATTTCCACATATATAGTAGATTGCATTCCGCGGATCTATTTAAACAGTGAGGTTCAGTTTTAATGATTCACAATGAAAACTGTAGAGAAGAGGCTTGATTGAGATTGGGAGTACCATTGGCATGAGATGCGGCGTAAAACTGACGGTTACTTTTGATTGTGCAACATCAGATAACCCTTGTTCAATTTCAGGAACTGCAAAAAACATAATTAAGAAACATTTCGAACTCAATATACTTTTTTTTTAAACTCAATTGTGACAATCAGTTTGTGAATATATATACCGTGGCGATGCCGTGTGACACCATAAGAAGAAATGCCTTCAGCTATCTCTGAGTAAAGATTCGTCTCCTTAGCACCACGTCCTAGATGGAAAAATATCATAATCATCAATAAAGAAGCTAGAAACACTCTTTTTCTAATGGATAATGACTGTAAACTAAAGCTCAAACCTGCTCCACTAACACCAGATTTTGCGTCGATGATAATGTTTTCATGTTTGATGAGATTTGCCTGCAGCATACTATTAAGAGTTGATTTGAAGACAAGAAGACAATCTGATTAAGAGGAGAAAAGAAAAGAAACCTTTAGTAGAGGAACAAGAGGAAGCTGAACCGAAGTGGGGTAACAGCCTGGATTAGCCACAAGTCGAGCCTTTTTGATGTCATCCCTTAGTAACTCTGTTAAGCCATACACAACTTCTTTCTGAAGCAAGCAAGAGACTCTCAGTAAGAGTAAGCAATATGAAGAAAAATCAAAGGAATAAGTGCCAAGAGAATAAGTGTACCTGTAACTCAACAGCCGTGTGTGGCTGACCATACCATTCTTCATATTCAGAGATATCACGCAACCGGAAGTCCTAGTAGAGAAAGCGTGTTTTGAAAATAAGCATAATCACAGAAAGAAAGAAAGAATACATATGTATAGAGCATTTTACCGCTGAAAGATCAACAATTTTTAAAGCGGTGGGCAGTGCCTTGATAATATCCTGTGAGAGAAATTCACACTTGAGTTACCTAAGAGAAGCTTAGAAACAAATTTGCAAAAGGGAAGAATCAAAAAAAGGACCTGAGTTGTTCCGTGAGGTAAGCAGCAGAAAACAGCATCCACAGAAGAGAAATCTGCATCCTTTACTGAGATCAATCTAGGTAGTTTCTGAGAGGGTATATAGAAAGAAAACATTGATCACCACAGAGTATATAATTGAAGTACAGGTAGAAGAAGAAATGAGTATATAGTTAAAATACTTGAGCAGTGAGGTGAGGGAAAACGCTATCCATAGACTGCCCAGCTTTTCTATCGGCAGTCATCAGAGTGACACCGAAATGCGGATGGTTTGCAAGAAGCCTAACGATCTGAGAACACAACAGAGAAGTTAAAACAAAGATGCAAGAAAGATTCGAAATGAAATTAAAAACTATAAGTGGGCAACCTCAGCACCAGTGTAGCCACTTGCACCAAGAAGACCAATACGAATATCCTTTTCAGAGCTCCTATTGGCTGAAACTCTGAAGCAGCTCATTGAAGATGGCGGCCTCTTCTTCACTCGCTGCTTATCCGCTGCTACTCGAATCTTTCTTTCACCGTCCTTTTGGAAATAGAGAAAATTGAAAACACATTTGCATAAATCAATATGGAAATACAGAAGGAAGGTTGTGAATTTGAGAAAGGAAAAAAAAAAACACCTTGAACCAGCAGCATCCTTGTATTGAACTAAATGTCGACACATTACTCATTCTTAGATTGATTGGTTTCTGCAACAATCAAAAGTCTTTAAAAGGATTGAAAAAATAAACAAAGAACAACCAGTCTCTACAAACCGGACAACCTCTTAACTCTCTCTCTCTTTCTCTTTCTCTTTCGACGACAGAAAAATACGACAGAGTGAGAGAGATTACATGAAGAAACCCTAAGGAAACTCGGCCGGTTGAACCGTTTCCCGCTTCCCCAGTTCGGTCTGCTTTGTCATGAAAACCGATGAACAGAATCAAAAACTCCGTTTTCTCATTTGTTATTATATTTTTGGGGGGGTCAAAAACCGGGCCGTTTTTCTCATTTATTTTTTTGGGTCAAAACCCGTTTTTCTCATTTTAAATATTGTGTGAACATTTAAACTCTTAAAATTAAAATATTTTAAATCTAAGAATTAATAACACTAGATTTACAAAAAAAATAATTAAAATCAACTACTGAATAACAATAGATTTTTCTTAGATTTATACTTTATTTAAATTCATCAATGAATAACACTTCTTTAGTTTTAGTGGGAAAACTTAATTGTTTTGATTTTTGCAGAAAAATTCATTTTACAGTTTTGGTTGGTAAACTCGATTTTTTTTTGTTTTTGTGAAAATTTTGATTTTTTCAATTTTGACGATAGACTCATTGCGAAAAAAACTAATATTTGGTGATTAACAAGTTGGAGAAAAGAATCATACCACATCTTAGTTTTCTAATTTCTTGTTTAGAATTTAAAGACAAAATAAATAAAATATATTTTTTCTTTTTAAATGGGTTAATCTTGATATCAGAATTAAAATAAATTGGGTTAAAATAGACATGGGTTTTACATCCTCACCCTAATTTGATTAAACTAAAATTTCTCTCTTTCCTCTGTTCTCACTCTAAAAATCTTTCACGGAGGTGATGATGAGAGAGGTTCATGTCGCCGGTTTTTCTCCGGCTCTGATTCCCGGTGATCGGGTTTCGACTCTGGCAAGCGGCGGCTTCTTCAGCGACGACTTGGCCAGCTTTTCTTCCGGCAAGTAATGGCTTATTTAGCGTTGCTTGGTTGGCTCTGTCTCCGGCATACGATGGCTTCCATAGCACCGTTCATGGCCGGATCATTTTTTAACTTGCATCGCTCATCTCCGATGTTTGTTAATGTTCATATCCAGTTTTTCTGATTTTAAATTTATGGTTTTAATTTTCTTATTTTTTTAGTTTCTTTTTCTTTGAGTGCTTAAAAATATGTTTCCGTTAATGTTTGTTCTAATCTGGAGCTTCCTGTTCCGGTGTATTCCGGTGGAGTGTTTCATTAGACATCCGACGGTAAACTCTGAGCCGGTGAAGTTGACAGCATCTCTGCTTCTGAGCCATCTGGTTCTCCTTTGTTTTCAGCAAGGCACATGTCTATGTGTCATGTGGAGAATGGAGATGCATCTTTCATCATTTGAACTTTTATGGTTGGGTATTATGATGTGTCCCTCTTATCTTGTTAGCTCTTTTTTATTTCTTTTGTACTTTGTTGACCGTTTGGTCATTTTAATAAATACGAGATGACAAAAAAAAGAAAAAAAAAATCCTCACCCTAATTTAACATCCCTAATTTATAATGGGCCGACCTACTGAAGCCGAAACCTTAACAGCATCCCTAATTTATAGCCTCGTTTTCTTGTTAACAAAGTAACAAACCTTAGATTCGCTACTCAACCATGGCCGAAGGGAAAAGCACAACGTACGCCCACACCACCGCCATCGCCACTCCAGTCAACAACGTCGACATGATCGTCACTTCGTTGCGGGAAAAGTCAATCCAGATTGAAACAGTGACGAAGATCTCCGATCTTCCGGTAAATTTGGTTGAGGAGATCCTCTCTAAGGTTCCGTTGAAATCAATGAGAGCAGTGCGATTGACTTGCAAACAGTGGGACGCTTTATCAAAAAGTCGAAGCTTTTCAAAGATGCACATTGATAAACTAAGTGTAGTAAGGGAAGGTGAGTCTACTATAATCGCCTTGATGGAAAACAATCTATATCACATGAAAGTCGTTCTCGTGGACAATGAAGATCCATTTATAGAGCTTAAAGGTAAACTTACTTGCCAAGACAAACAAAGTAAGATATCTCAAGTTTTCCATTGTGACGGTTTATTGTTATGCGTCTTGGAAGATGATTATACCAAAGTAATCGTTTGGAATCCGTATTGGGGTCAAACAAGGTCGATAGAATGTAGATACTCTCACCTCCCACATGGATGGGACAGGTTCAGTTACGCTCTCGGATACGAGGACAAGGGCTCTTGTCGTAGCTACAAATTCTTGAGGTTTATAGATAAGTATTACAATGCACCTATAGACCAGTTTTCATGGTATGAGATATACGATTTCGACTCTAGTTCTTGGAAGACTCTTGATGTCACTCCACACTGGCGTATACGATTTGGTCAGCTTGGTGTGTCTCTCAAAGGAAACACTTACTGGCCTGCTTCACAAAGAAACAAGGGAGAAGGCGTGCTTGACGATCACATAATCTGTTTCGATTTCTCAAGTGAGAGTTTTGGTCCTCTTCTGCGTCTCCCGTTTGACGCTGGTGATGATGACTATGTGACTTTATCATGTGTTAGAGAAGAGAAGCTTGCGGTTTTACTCACTCACAACAAAGCAGGTCCACTGGAGTTTGATATATGGATTAGTACTAAGATTGAGACCGAAAAGGTTTTGTGGAGCAAGTTCTTGAGAGTGGAAACGGAAACGGGAGTTTTCGCTCTGGTTAATTGTGATAGTTTTTTCATTGACGAGGAGAAGAAAGTCGCAATGGGTTACTACAGAACATTTAACATTGTTGGAGAGGATGGATACTTAAAAAAGGTGGAAATCGGAGAACGCTTAGGCACTTACGGAAAGTACGGTAGGGCAATTGCATGTTCTTATGTTCCAAGCCTAGTGCAAATCAAGGAATCTGCTGCAGGAAGTAAAAGGAAACAACAAAACGACTTAGAAAAGCAACGATATGATCAAAATATGTCGAGACTTGCCGCTATTGAAAAGCGTAGCAGTGTTTGATACTCTGCAAAGGAGGAACGAAAAGAGATGATTAGTCTTTCATTTAGTCTTAGCTCTTCTGATGCAGCGTGTCTCTTTATTATGATGTCTAGATAAGAGAAGAGAAGCTTGCGGTTTTATTTAGTCTCAGCTTAACAAAGCTTAGTTTAGAGCAAGATTAACCCTAAGAGGGCTCTTAGATTTTTTTTTTTTTTTTTGTTTTGTTGGATTTAAAAAAAAAAAAAAAAAAAAAAAAAAAAAAAATAAGGCCAATCGTAGGCCGCCACGTGTTGTGGGGCCCATGAACAGTCTAAAAACCAAGCTCTTAGAGAAGAGTTTTAAGGGGTGTGTTTTTATTTTTTGGTGGGCCCCACCCCTTAAGAACCCACCTAAGAGCCACCATTAAAGGTGCTCTTATGTATTTGCATTTACTCATTCTTTCACTTTGTCTTGTCTTAAGATGACCTTGTTTTGGTGTTGGCAAAACCTTTCTTTCACAACTCTTAAATCTTTACTACGGTTATAACTCAATAAAAATGAAAAGGCTTATGATTCAGGGGACATAGGATGTTTAGAAACAAAACAGAACTAAAAGGGATATATCTATTTCTTTGGTGAAAGTGATAATGAATCATATGATAATGAAGCAAAAGCTATACATATTTGTTGATCACACTTAGGCCTCCTGGTCTCCTCCTAGCTGATGTTGAGCTTCGTTTGGCAATGTCTGAGGGCTCTCTGGCTCATGAATACATGTTTCCTGCACCGCTCAAAGTTACTATCGTAGATCACATCAAACTCCACACCTGCTCTCTCTCTCTCGGTTCATAATTAATAGAATATGATCCGCCTCCAGCGCTACCTATGCGTTCATAATTTCAGATTCAAATTCATGTCATCATCTTTTATACTCTCCTCCTTTCTCACCAGAGAGCAAATCAGCCATGCTTTTGGGGATGGCTACATATATCAGGTTAAGATCTTAATCTACCTATACATCTCTTCAATAATTTTAAATCTTAAAACATTTTATAAATCTTAGGCCAAAACAAAAATACAAAATGAGAATAAGCTCAAAAATCAATATTTATATCGAGCAATAACCAAAAAGAAAAAAATATTGAAAATAGATAGAATTAGCACGTGAACGTAAACTTTTCATAACCATAATTAACTTTTAAATTGCTAAATCATGATATAAAACTGAGCTGACATAGTTTCATTGTAATCAAATAGTATGTCTGAGATTCTTCGATCTAAATGTTATTAGTTTCTTATGCGATAAGTGATTTTTGACCTAAAATATTTTTAAAAATAGGATCAGCTCAATTATGTAATTAACAAAAAAAATTTTAAAAAAAAATTAAGAGCCAAAAATATTAATTTGATCAAGAATATATATTTTATTTTTCCATACATTATTTCTTAAATAATTTTCATATAAATCCACTGCAAGGCACAATTCTTATCCTAATATAATTGTATAAAGTAAACTAAAACTGTATCTAAAATATAACTGCTCCACATTTGATAACCACTAAAAATCCTACTTTAAAGGATACAAATATGGCAGAAAATGTAGAATAATATATTACGACCAATGAACTAAAATGTATTAATATACATATGTTGAAAAAATAAAACACACTAGAGTTTAACCCGCACGAATGTGCGGGTTTTTTCATTTTATAAACTTTGATATTATCATAATTTTTTAATATATAATTTATATTTTAGTGTTATGTATTGTATAACTGCTATTAAATCTTTTTTTATTACTTTATTAATATATAGTAATTCATTTTATTAATATGTAGTGATTTATTTTATTTTATCAATACATTTTTGAGTTTGGTACAATTAATATATAATTTAAAATAATCAAAATTAAGAATCTTCTTCAACATATATTTTGTAAAATATATATACTTGTAGAAATAAAAATTTTAACATATGTTAATAACTTTATTTTGGTACAAATATTATAGTAGTTAACAAATTTTAATCCGTTTTATGGTAAATGATAATATATTTAAATGAAAGTCTTTAAAAAAAATATAGGTTAATTTACCAATTTAATATAATTTTTTCATATTTTATTTATATAATACTTCTATTTTAATATAATACAGACTATAATTATAAATTTAATAAAACAATTATCATAGAAATTTTTTGTTTTATAATAAAATTTATTTGATATTAATTAATATTATATTATTAGTAACGAATTTAATTAATGTATTATTTAATATAAAATTTTTTAAAAAAATAATATGATTTTGTTAGATTTTTCTCAACAGATTTTGTTATAACTAAAAATAAAATTAAAATTTATAGTTAAAATTTATTTATTATTAATATTCTTATTGTTTATTATGTATTAATGAAATGGAACTTTTATGAATTTTTATAATAATAAAAATAGTACTCCTCTTTTAATAGAGAAGATTTTTGTAAAATATATAGCTGTAGAAATAAAAATTTCAACATATGTTAATAACTTTATTTTGATATAAAAATATTATCTCGTTAACATTTTTTAATCTGTTTTATGGTAAATGGTAATTTATTTAAATGAAAGCTTTAAAAAAAATTAAATAGGTTAATTTACCAATTTAATATAATTTTGTCATATTTTGTTTATATAATACTTCTATTTTAATATAATACATACTATAATTATAAATTTATATAAAAAATTACCATAGTAATTTTTTTGTTTTATAATAAAATTTATTTAATATTAATAAATATTTTATTATTAATTACGAAATTAATTAATGTGATATTTAATATAATTTTTAAAAAAGTATAATAGGATTTTGTTAAATTTTTCTCAACAGATTTTGTTATAACTAAAAATAAAATTCAAATTTATAGTTAAAATTGATTTATTACTAAAATTCTTATTGTTTATTATGTATTAATGAAATGGACCTTTTATGACTTTTTATAGTAGATAAAAATAGTACTTTTCTTTTAATAGAGAAGATATGTACATATATGTATATACATAACATTGGTGTATTTGATTTAGCTAAATTGTTAATTAATACCTTGATTCAAGTCTAATTATATATTTAATAGATGTCCGTTCCAATTAAAACATAAATAATAGTTTGGATATGTATATATTTTATGTTTAAAAATATTTAGAAAATACTTAATTTTAGTTTCTATAAGAAAAAATTCATTTGACATACAAAATATCAAAAATAATTTAGATTATTTTAAATATTTTTAGTAACAAGTTAAGATTTGACATCTAACAAAAAAATATCAAGACTTAAAAATTCAAAATATTTTTTTTTTTAATGTGAATAATAAAATTAAACTTCAAATCCAAAGTAAACCAAAAGTAAAAGATTACTAATAAATTATTGATAACAAAACTGGAATTCTTAACTTCTTTATCAAAAATTATACAAAACAGATTTTAAAACATAAGTAAAACTAAAAACGTAAAATTTATCTATTGGTTCAACCAATGGTTTAACCGGTAACCGGGTTCCACAAGGTTCAATCAGGTTTTAGTGATTTTTTGCAGGTTTATTGGGTTTTTAAATATCAAAACTTAAAAAGTGAAATTTATCTATTGGTTCAACCAATGGTTTAACCGGTAACCGGTTCCACCAGGTTTTAGTGATTTTTTGCAGGTTTATTAGGTTTTTAAATATCAAAGCTTAAAAATTCATAAATATTTATATGTGTAATGTGAATAATAAAATTAAACTTCAAATCCAAAGTAAATCAAAAGTAAAACATTATTAATAAATTGTCGATAACAAAACCGAAAAACCTAACTTCTTTATTAAAAATTATACAAAATAGATTTTAAGAACATAACTAAAAACTATTAAAAAGAAGTAAAGTTATCTATTGCTTCAACCAGTGGTTCAACCGGTAACCGGATCCCGGTTTTAGTAATTTTTTGCGGATTTTATTAGGTTTTTAAATATTGGTTTTCACAAAATTCAAACCGGATTTATCTTGGGTCGTTGGTTTACTGGTTCAACCACGGATCTGGTTCGGGTTTCAAAACACTGAGTATGAGACTTTGAATTTCAGGTCGATTCCGAGTCAGATTTTTTGGATATGAATATTTTTGACTAATTATGTTAAGTAACTACTAAAAAAATATAATATGTTGCCAACTTTAGGAATAAAGTAACTAAACAAGTATATAGTTATGTAACTAGATTTTTTTTTTTTTTTTTTTTTTTTTGTAACAAGTTATGTAACTAGATATTCATCTATCTATCTATATAAAAAAAAACAGTTTGCTCTCTCCTTCTTAAGACATGTAGGATTTCACCTAGAAAAGTTGAGTTACCTCGAACTGACACGTGTCATCGAATATTAAAACTCAACGTTTCATTTAAACACAGGTCATGATGGGCTTTCGCGTTTATTGCGTGATGGGCTGTGGATTTGGTACAAGTGTCCGGCCCGGATAGATGGAGTTCATCTTCATCTTTCTCCATGACGTCTCCGTTTCTATGTTATAAGAAGACTTTCTCTCACTTCTAAGAAGGACACGTCAGATATTAGTGTAACAAGAAAGTGACACGGGCTTGAAATTAAAATTGTTGGGCTGAGACCTAATCTATTTGGGCTTACATATACAGAAAGATTATCTTCTTCTTGGAGACTCAGCCGTCGACGTTGAAGTTCTGCTTCTGCTCATCTTACCGGCGACCAAATTCTGAAAACATTACTGAACTAGGATGATTTCAAGCGTCCTCTTTAACACCCTCACTGACCATAGCTCTCCACTCTTCCCACGATTTGTAATGAATGCATCTCCAATACTTCTTTTCTCTGAATTTCATCACTTTAATCCTCTCAATCATAAGCTTATCAAAAATCTCAGCATTAAAAATGTCTAATGCAGCTGTCCTCCTCGCTGTTTTCAATTTAAGAAATTTTAGATTCTTTGTTGGTGTCTTGCTATTCTCCTTCAGTCAATTTGTTTGTTTCTAATTTCCAATTTATGCTCTTTGAGTTATTGTTGATTTCTTATAACTAGATCGTTTTTGATTTGCAGGACCCTCCAACTCCTATGCCAAAGATACAATTTTGGATGTTCTTAGAGTCTTAGTTGATAAGGAATCCAACACTCAACACTATATTTTATATATATATATATATAGGCTTTTCTTTTATGATGTTTCAAGATGTATAAGTAAATGTATATTGGGAAACAGTATAAACTAAAGGCGAACGGTGACGCTGGGCCGGTAATGTTGGTGGTGTCTTTGCTTATGCGAGGAAGATGGTAATTATTCCATCTCCATCAACATCTTAATTCTCTTCACATTCAATATGATGTGTTCACAGTTTTGTTCTCTTGGCTTTATTGTTGGTTATTTATCTTTAAGAATATCTTTTTTCAAGGATTGAGAAGATGACTGTATTTTCTCATGTTACAGCGTCTAAAGGTACGCTTTTTAGGCCATATGCATTGCACAAACCTCAAAAGGGGGTTCTTATTTTGTTTTTTCTATTTTTCTGATTTAAAAAAAAATTAATTGGGGGCCGTTACGTGTCAGTGAGACCCGCGTACAGTACAACAAAATCGCCTCTTATTTAGAAGCTGGAAGAGCCCTTTTTTTGTGAACTGTGGGTCCCCCCCCTTATGTTGTCATTAATGATTCATGTCTTTGTATTCAACCTATTTTGTTGGTTTTCAGGCTTTTTGTCCTATATTTACATAATGTCCATTTGGATGATTTTTAATCTACTTTTTTCATGGGATATCACTTATACAATACATAAATAACATATCTGGTTATAGCAAGTGTTAATGAGAGCGTAAAAATGGATCTGAAAAGTTTAATCAATCACAAAAGCGGCTAAAAAGTGTGATACATATTGTGAAGTGCCAGAGTAAACTGGAAGAACAAAACAAAGTTATAATTGATGTTCACCAGGAAGCGTTTTTGCACATACAAGAGTTAAGGAAAGAACATGGGAAAAGGTAGCCAAAGAGATCTGGCACGGGACATAAATTTGCAAGTGTTTGCATCTATGTTCATCACAATAACTATAGAAGACCTAGATAGAGATGGTAGAACACTACACTTCATTAATAAGCACATAATTGTATTAAAAACTTATACAAGAGTAACAAAATTGACCTCGAGTCTTTTATAACAAATAAGTTTAACGAAAAAATGATAAGTTTTTTTTTTAAAAAAAGCAACTTGAGAAATAATGATCCAACTAAAATATAAAAACAAAATCTTTTGAATTAAAACAAATGTTAAAGAAAAATATAATGAAACAAATTCCCGTGCGAGACACGGATTTACCCTAGTATTTAATATAATTACGAAAAATTATATTAAATTAAATTAATATTAATTACAAATATAATTATAAAAACACACAAATATAAAAATTAAGTTCTCAAAATAAAAAAAAATTATACCCGCTTTTTAAAAGGACGGATCAAAATCTAGCATTTCTTACAATGATAAAACTAAAGTAATTTAAAATAAATATTATTATGTTAAATAAATATTTAAAAAAAATTAAAAAATTTCAAAAACTCTTAAATTTCTTCAAAAACCCATAAAACCTATAACAAATCTTTTTGAGATTTAATCAAATTTTAGATTTTCTGAGATTTACTCAAATCTTGAATTCTTTTCCTTGATTCTTAGTCTTTTGAATAAATGATGCAGGTGATTGATTAGGTTTTATCTCACTTCTTTTTTATTTATTTTTAAATCATCAAATTTTGCCAATTATGATTTAGTTTTAGTTTTAATGTTTAAAATCTACATCAAACTTCTACTCATTTTTGCCAATCATGATTTATCTGTATTTAAATAAAAAGTGGTAAATAAATTGAGTAAAAAGTGAAAATTTTGTTTTTCTCTTCAAGCCCATTTACACTAGTTAAAACCTTAATTACACCTTCGTCTACTATATAGGCTCGAATCATGTTAACAAACCCTAGATTCACTCCTCAGCAACTCTAACACCGATATGGTTACCGCCATCGCCACTCCGGTTGACAACCCAGACATGATCGTCACTTTAAAAAACAGTTTTACACTTAAGTAAAGTATCTTTACCGTAACTCTATGTTTTCGAACCTAGATTTAGACAATACTGATCGTTTCCGATGGATTTCTAGGGGTTTTTTCTATTTTTCTAGAAATCTATGTTTTAATCCGAATTAGATTATATCTCATTCCGATTTGTATCTCTAGTTTTACAGTCGTTAACCGTGAGCTTGACCCAGAGGACACTTTAAAGCAGGAAACCTGCAAAAAGATTAGAGGTCTAGGGAAAGCTCAGGAGCGGATGAGATCCCAAAAGGAATCAGACAACGTGACAGGCGGAGGCGGTTAGGCGTCCCGGCCCCGGCCATCACTCCATCAAGGGTCCGCTCCGAGCAAACCAGAAGATTGAAGAAGATGCGGCTGTTGATCCAATCCGACTAACTGAAAAGCAAGCGTTGAAGAACGAGACTCGTGGACTGCAGGCGGTGGTCAAAACTCCTTAAACCGGCCACAGCTTCGGAGAGATAGATGCTTTCCACTCGACAAAGAGGCAGAACACACTCCTCACAACCTTCCTGCGAGCGCTTGAAGAACCAGAGCAGGAGCTCCACACGAACAGAGCGACACGACTGACGACTGGAACCTCACCATACAAAGGAGAACGAATCTGAGCATGTCCTCAAAGCTCAGAGCCTCCAGAAGACGGCGAAAGACACAGCACGGCAGAAGAGCGACGCCTAGGTTTGCTGACTTCAGATCTAACTCCGAGGTCCTCGACGGCTGCCTCTGAGACCGCCTTTCTCCGAAGGAGATGAGAAGCTCTGAACTACCCGGAGAGTAAGCAAACCACAGCGGGGAAGAACAGGACGAGCAGAGACAATGAGGAGGCAGCGACGCTTCCATGCTGTCTCTGTCAGCTCCGAGAACCAGATCTACACAGATCTGCCTTCACCCGCCGTAGAAAGTACCCTGACCGGAACCCTTCACCTTAAACCAGAGAAGATACCTCGCTTTTGCTCCAGAGGAAAACACGGACGCCCGCGTGTTCGATTTTAGGTCCACCAGAGATCAACATCGGTAGAGATACAGAGCAAAACGCATATCGGATCTGCTTGGAGAAGAGAGTGAAGCGTGAGAGGCGGGAACCTGCGCAAGAAGAAACAAGGGGGTGACCGGCGGCAAGAGAGGCCACCGGCCACCGGACAATAAACGAGATCTGTTTTTTGTGTGGAGAGAGAGTTAGAGAGAGAGAGTTGTCGACGTGGACTT